>WKFP01013594.1:64822-155865 GCA_011057875.1 Pterocles orientalis | reverse complement strand
ATCTCCCTCTCACACTCCCTGATGGCCCTTAGCCTCTGCACCTCCTCCTTGAGCTCCACCACCAGGCTGAGCCGCTCATCTACCTGCTCACACCTCACACAGGTTGGATCCCTGCCACCCTCCCCAGGCAGCAGCAGGCTCAGGCACTCCCTGCAGCCAGAGACCTGAACAGCAACATCTCTGGGCAGGCTCTCTGTCTGGGTTGCCACTGCCTTTTTGGAATCAGCCTGCCGTCTTGGTGCAATACATTGCAGTTTTTGCTCTTTCCTCAGAGAATCTGATCAATCACCAAATACTCAAAATGACCAAAACCCGTCTGCACAAGCAAAGCCCCTCCGCATCGTCTCTGCCTCTCACATGGATGCCACTGCCCTGAGCAATTCCAACCACAGTGCAGACGAGAAAGCTGCTACCCAGCTCAACACCCCAGTTCTGCTTGCTGATGTTTCCAGGAGCCTTTCCAGAGCAGAGAAGGCTCAAATGCCAGGTGTGTTTTGGATCCTGGAGTAGGTATGTGGTCCCTGCTCCTCCCTGCTGTGAAAGGAGCCCAGATGATCAGCTGCCCAGCACTGTGCCCAGGGTGAGACAGGGGGTTTTAAAGTTAACAAAGGCTCAGAGGATAACTCTATTCAGAATAGCTGTTGGGACAATATATGATTAATGTTTGCCGTGCTTGTGAAGACAGGATGAGAGGATCAAAGCTGTGATGATAAGGGGAGGAACTGCTAACCCAAACGAGAGGAGAGAATACAACACCTGCAAGGCCACGGAGATAGGGAGGGCTGCTTGAGTCTCCAAACAAGGTGGGAACTGTGCTGGTTCCTTGGACTGAGACCAAGAGAAGTTCAACTCCAAGGACGAGCGACGACGTTGGAGACAGTTGGAGGGCAGCATCTTCTCCAGCTCAGCAGCCCTCAGCTCAGTCTCTCTGTGACGAGCACTGGGGCACTCTCCCATCCCAGCTCACCTACTGTCACTTTGTGACAAGCAGTGGGCAGCACCCCTCAACAGAGCCCTACTGCTGTGGGAGCCACCGTGGTGCCAGCCTTGTCCTCCTCTCACCGCCTCACAGGTAACACCAGATCAGATGGGTGTACAGGTTTAGGGTGTTGCAGCCCCAGGGGCAGAAGACGTGTGAAGGTGTCTGCCTTGAGGAACTGTGCCTGCTGCCTGGCTGCTGGCTGCCCTGGGGGCTGTGCCCTGCAGTGAGCCTCAGCTCTGCCATCTGTCCAGCTCACAGCATCCCCCAGAGCTGGGCCAAGCTTCGCCCTCGCTCCTGTAGGTCCTTTCACAGAGACCATCCCACAGGAGTGACTGGCACTGTGTCCAGCCTCGCATCAGTCTGTGCAGGTGCTGGCAGGGTGAGGTGAGGGGCACGGCAGCATAGCACAGCAGGGCACGTGGCAGCAGGAGCTCTTCCCCTCCACAAAGCCCTGGCTGAGCACACTGGAAGTGCTGCATAGTTTTGTGTTCTGCTTTGCTGAGACAAGACTGGTAAAACTAGATGGGAATCCAGGGGACTGTGACAGAAAAGATCAAAGGGCATGAGGGAAGGGTCGGGGAGTTTCTCACCATGAAACTGGGGGAAAAGGTGATGAGGAGGAACTCAGAAGAGCAGCTTGGTTGACCTGAGCCTCCCTTTCCACCCTCCAAGGTCTTTGCAAGCCCCATGAAGCTCCAGCCAGGACTGAGCTTGGCCTATTTCTCTACCCCCATCATGACTCTGCCCAGTGCAGAACAAGGGGCACCCTCTGCCCCCACTTGGTCTGCTGGCAGGAGGCAGCCAGGCTGGGCAGGACCTGCCAGGCACACGCCAACACCATGTCCTGGGGCAGAGCTGGTGACCGAGAGCATCCAGAGCATCCCTCAGCTTGTTTGTTTCTTTGCTTTTTCTTCCTGGAGAATTTCAGCAGCTGTGAAAGTGCTGCTTAAACCTTGCAATTGACAAAGCTGAGGGTTTGGAATCTCTGCTTGATTTGCTTTGTTGCAAATGCTGCATTGTTGTAAATGTTGCATTGTTGTAAATGCTGCAATTGCTTTATTTTGGAAATTCTCACTCTCAGTTTAGAGCAATCTGTTTCAGGAGAGTGCAAGAGAAGAGTTAGATGTGACTTGCTAAATACATCACCAGAGTTTAAAACAGTACAAATAGTAATTAATGACTTCCTGGCCAATTTGCATTGCTTTTCCCTGAATGTATGGGCACACATTGGTAGAACTAAATGTTTTTCTTGTGTAGCAATTTAATTAGAGTTTACTAAAGTACACATGTCCTGAAGGTTTTAATATGATAGTGACACTGCATTATGAATGTCATTTTGATTAAATAATGGTTCCTTTGCTTGAACAGGATAACTATCCACCCAAAACACACAGGTGAAACTTTAGTTAATAATAAAACTCTCACCAACTTCAATAGAGCTATATTTCACCTTAATTGTACTCATAATTACGCTTTCACAGTTTGATTACTGAATTGACTATTTCCCACTTGGAGGGGGTATACATTGTTGTACACCTCCTGCAAAAAGACTCTGAACCGAGGACTGCTGACATGCAGGACATGAACCTCGGCTCAAGAATGAGGTGATTTGCCCCGTTCGGTGAAATGATGGAGCTCCCTTGTCCCTGGATGCAACAGGAGCACTGAGAGTTGCCCCTTGGGCTCTCACTAAAGAAGACACCATAAGATTAGCCTGGAGCAGTGGTTGCCAGTTCCTGCAGATCTGGCTACTCTGGTATTGGGGAGAAGTAACTGACACCAGCTGTGAGTAGGTTTAGATATGCTGCACAAGACCTAATCTCCACTGGAAAAGTTTACAAGGGCTTCCCAGGCTGAAAAAGGTTGAAAATAACTGTCCCTGATGAGAAGATAGTATTCAGTAGCCAAGGACCTGTCTGGATAACCCCAGGACATACTTTACAAATAGCATCTGTTTCTGTAAACCTGCTATTTTAAAAATGTCTTGTTGAAGCCAAATCAATGCTCTTTCATTTGTATACAACTCTGATATCCAGTTCTCGGGTGTGTATTTCCTCTGGACATCCCGGAGGATATCTCTGGCTCCACTGTTTGTGAACTGAAGTTGATAACGTGACTGTGGACCTTGCGCCATGGTCTGTGTACATGACAGTGTGCAAACAGCAGGTGCATGCTGATGCTTGGCCCCACATCTGGCACCTCCTTCACACAGTGGAAAGAGCACAGGAGCTCAGATATGACACCAGCATTGAGGCACTCTGCCTCCTCAGCACATATGTTGAGTGCTCTGTGCCTTTCACCTCCCTACCCAAAAAAAAGGAGGTAAAGCCAATTTCCACTGTAAAGCTGCATGGGCGTTAAAGCTGTGAGTCTGTATTAAACCGGGTGTTTCCATGAGCAATGAGTGACCATGGCTGTCCAGAGTAACAAAAGAGAGTTCATCATAAAGAGACATTTTTTCCTCTCCAAACTAATGCCAGAGAAGGGCTCTCCTTGGTCGAGATGGGAAATGCCGGTTATATGCTCTTATCCCATGTGTTCAGGTCTGATCTAAGCCCACCAAAGACTTTTAGGGTTGGGACCAGGACCCTTGTGACTTTTATCTTAGCAGTGCTACTTATGCTTTTATCCATAAAACTCTGCTTCTTTTTGTATGCTTGTTTAGCATGGATGAATCGAGACAGTTGTCTGTTTTACTGCAGACTTCCCTGTGCTTGTTAATTTAAGACTGCCATGCAGACTGAAATTTCCAGGTTGGCTCATGATGAATGCATAGTCTATATGCAGCGCTTGAGAGATATTTTCGTATCCTGAAATAACAGGAGGCTTGTGATATATCACTTCATGACTCTGCGGTGCTCTGCGACTCACAGGATAGAGGACAGTTGTCACCAAATTGAACTGTTGTACACCAAAACAGTCACTGCGCAACGATCCTTCATTGAAAGCCAATGTGATTGGCATTGAACTGAGTGAGTTAAGACATGCAGGTTATTATGCCAGGTAAAAATAATGGACATGTGATTTTTAGTGGATTTGTGTAAGGATAGCTTTCTTTGATGCCTTCCACGGAGTTCCTGGCAGTGTTTTTAACAAAAGCAAAAACAAAAAAAAAAAAAAAAAAAAAAAAAAAAAAAAAAAAAAAAGAGACTAGGAGTGAATACTGACCTTCAGATGACCTATCTTTGAATCTGGATGATTTGCAGTCCAACAGCACAATTTGTTTGCTCCTGAGTTAGTTTTAATGTGAAGGAACCAGCAAAGACACAGTAAAATATTGTCTCAAGTTTGCAAACTGAATCAGTCAAGTTCCAGTCTGTCAAAACCAGCAGTAGGTGGGGGCCAGACTTACCCTTGCCCCGATAACCCATGTTCGTGCAGGCTGAGAATGCAGCAGGAAACAAGAGAAGGGCTGCAAATTTCAGGTGAGCTTGGCTGCTGGAGTCACTGAGATAGATAGCCTGATTTTTCAGCAAAGGTTCAACATCTAACTGTTTCAGGGATATTTAAAGTTGTGTTTTCAAGGCACACCATTACAGAGAACCCTCTGGGAAGTGCTGGCAGCTCATTTTAGTGACCTAAAATGTAGGCTAAGCTGTTTGGACGATCTAGCTCTGTTTGTGGCTGCTGAACTGTTTTAAAAGCCAAACCCTTTTTTAATATAAACACCAAACGGCCTGATGTCAAGACAGGTTTGTAAGATAAGATAAGGATGCTTCAGTGAGGAATAAATGGAGGAGACTTTATGGAAACTGAGTTATGGTAAATAGATAGCATCAAGAAGAAGGGGGTTTTATGTGGTGCTGTGCATAGCAGAGGCGTACAGAGAGTGTATATATAATTTTTCAGAGCTGTGGGAGAAGAAGATGAGTGGGAGACCAGGGGCTCCCCACCCCTGTCATTGCAGTGGCCAGAAACCCCATGCCACAGGTCTGAGCAAGGGGATCTGGAAGCTGGTGGGGTGCAACAGCATGGGCTCAGCATTTCAGAGGCAAGCTCAGGGGGCAGTGAGAGGAATGGAGGGAATGTGATAAGGCTGGGTGAGGATTCAGCGAAGGAAGGGAAAAGAACAAGCAGGGGAAAGGAGGGGGTGTGGGGAGGTCAGGAGCACCTCCTTCCACTGTCTCCCAGTTTCCTCATACTGGAGGTAGGTTTGGGTTCCTCAGCTGAAACATCAGGGAACTGCTGTACTGAGGGTGTCCCCGTTCCTCTTATGGATGAAGCAGATACCCTGACTAGTGTCCCTGAAGGCAGGCACAGGGGACAGTGTGCTGCCAGCAGCCACTCATTCTGGTCACCAGCAACCTTAGAAATAGCAAGCCTTTGTTGTCATTGTCCTTGTGTTTGTAGAGGACTTGGCCCAAGCAAAGATGAAAGCCAGTGGAAATCCATAAGTTGCTGTGGATGTTCCTGTGAAGACGATAGAGGTCCACAGCATCATACCTTAGAGGCTTTTTTTATTAACAGAGAGCTCTTGCTGTTTGAAAACTTGGGCTAGTGTAATTTCACAACACAGAAAAAAGCTCAGGGGGTCAGCTCAGCTCAGCTGTGCCATACAGCCGCGGTGCTGCTGGATGCTGGTGGCAGAGCAGCCATGGCAGTGTACTGCCACTGCCCCTCAGATATGGTGTAACGTTTCTGGCTCCAGCACTAGCCCAAGTGTCTGCACATTCTTATCAGCAAGCCTTGCAGGTAGCATTACATGTTTGTCCACTTAAAATTGAAATATTCCTTAACTCTGAACCTCCTCCGCCTCTTTCTTCATATCCTGGTCTCTCTTGGTGGACAATAGATTGATGTATTTATATTTAACCTTTCTGGGCTGTATAAATAATGGCTTGCAACCATTAGAATTCAGAAAAAAAGACAATTAGGGAAAATCCATCATGAAAAATGTACAAGTGCGTCTGTAACTCGCTTGCTATCCTCACACATGTGAGCTAATGATCTGGCAGTTTTGAGGTATGAACATAGCCCAAGTCCTATATCTGAACACCTGGACCTTTACAGAGATGTAACACAAATTTGGATTGGGAAGCTCACAGACACTTTGCGAAAGCTCTGGAAGAAACAGAGGCAATCTTTAAAGCAATAGGTGGAAGAAGACAGTGCGATTCAAGACAGACAAAGCTAGACAGGCTAGACAGCTCTAGTGGGCACCTGTGATTATTTTTTTTTAGGGATTCTTTGGCATAGATCCTAAACTTTCTGCATCGTGGGTCAGTTTCAACTCTCAGTTTCTTGCAAGCTATCATACATTTAGATTAAAGCACTAGAAGGATGGTGCTTTGCAGATTTCTTGGCCCCTCAGAGCAGACCAGACTTCACTGCTGGCACGGAAAATAATATGTGGAAAGAATTGTGGTGAGGAGAAGATTTCACAACATCAGCAGTACCCAAAGGGAGGACGAGGTGGAGCTCCTGATGAGTAATGTGAGGTTTGGAACCAGCAGGTCTAAATATCTCAGATAAAAGTTGTGATTTCGTCCTAGTATTTTGGTGAAGATCTGGCCTACCAAGTGTGCTGTGGCCACCCTGCTTTCCCCTCACAAAAAGAGTAGTCTTCCCTCCCTTGTGATGGGAGTGCTGGCCTCCTGCATGGGAGAGTGTAACATCCCTGTTCTCACTCCATCCCACCAGCCCGCCAGCAGACGGGTCTCCTCATCTTCCCTGTGTTGCTTTCCAGGTAGCTCTCTCTATATTGCGTGGGTACATCTTGGGCAACCTCCACCTCTTCAAAACCCTCCTCCTTTTCCCCAAACTAGATGCTGCTTTCCTACCATCACACACACTAGCCACACTGTCTGCTATGAAATGCACTACCAAGGGTTTAAGTCAATGTAAGGTGCATCCCCAGATGTCACATGTATCTGGGAGGCAGGCAGCTGAATTCTGTTTGTGCTGCAGCAAAGGGACGAGCAGCGGGATCTCAGTGGGATTATTTTGATCTTGCAGTCAGACGATGTGCTAGTAAAAAGATGTGTATGTGATTGGTGCGCTGTAATTTTGAGTTGGAGGAGAAAAGGGCGAGGAGCCTGCATTAATTAGAGTTAAACCATGCTTAGCAGATGCTGACTCCTCCACAGAGTATATGTTGCTAGAGGACGTAAACATATACCTGTTGAGTAGGACGATCGAGGTGCAGAGATACTAACAGGAGGCAGGATTTACGCTATGACGGTGCAGGAACCAGCGTGATGTTCTTGGGTGAAAAATCACTTAAAAGCAAGTAGCGATGTCCACAGACATCTCCCTTTTCACCATTTTCACTTGGGCACTGAAGTCAGCCGGCATTAAAGATACAATGGTTGGCCTGTTCTAGGCAGGGAAATGCAATTGTGATTGCTGACAACTGTCTTAGAGCTCTGGGAAGAAATATCCCAGCATGTGAAAGTGGAACGTGTTTCTACTGGTGTTTCACCAGTAGATCTCAATGGGTTTTGCAGTGGAAGTCTCCATTGTTATTTCCACTCTTCTGTGAGGAATACAGAGTTCAGGTACCTGAGGCATGAGGGGGAGTCAGGCATTCTAGGAAACCGGCATAAACTGTTACCCTCTTTAGAGACACATGATAATTAAAGCAAACATACAGGGAGCTTTTGGCTGGCATGAGGTCTCAATGAACTAAAACCAAGATACCTGAAATTCATTGCTTCAATTTTGTGACAGTCATTTGAGTATAAGAGCAAGTCCTGTACAGGGATGGGTATTTTTTTCCTGTTTACCTCTTTCCAGCAGGTGAAAACTAGAGATTTCTATAAAAAATTCAGGGTACTAGCATAGCTGGCAACAGCAATAACTCCTCTGGGCTCTCAGGCTGGCATTCATCTGCCAGGAATCTCTGCCTCAGTTGGTCTTGAGGGCATATTCAATGTTCATATTCATGTTCTCATAGGCTCCAGGGGAACTGAAGTGTCACTTCAGCTTCTTTCCCCACAAATCTGTTTTTCCCACCACCACCCTAACAAAACCCTCCAGCACTGAACACAATAGATCGTTAAACCTAAATTGATGCCTTCAGTATTACTGGAATACAAGTAAAGAAAATTTCAACACAGCATTAAAAATATGTCACCTTTGCTGTGGCATTGTACGGGAATGGACATGACTTCTTATTTTGTCTGCCCACGGAAAGGAACTGTCATTTTCATTGCTAAAATATTTGTCCATTGGATGGAAATAATTACAAATGGAACAAAACAAAATGTTTTGATTAAATACAGGGCTGGTCTTGTTTTTTCCAGTAAATGTTTGATGTTTTCAATTCTTTTCCCCCTCTCCCAGGGATAGCATAACGGACAGTTATAGATCACCTTTCATCTCAGAAGATCCCAGATTTCACAGGGATCACTTCCTTTGTCACTGAAATGTCAGTACCCATAGAGCAAGAACCATCAAAAAATTTATCCCCATAGGGTACCATAGTGAAGGTGAGTTATCTTCTGCAGAGCAGGGAAGTTTTCAGGAGACAGACTCCAGTTCATAATTTGTGTCAAACCCAGGGGTTAACACTGAAGTATCAAATCTGGCTACCCCACGGCTGAGGAATGAAAACCAGCAGCTGTCTGAATTCCAGGGATGGTGCTGGGAATAGCTGCGATGAAATGAAGTCCTGCCAACTTTGATCTTGGATCTCCTGCACAGGATTAAAGTGGTAACTGAGTTTGGGTCTGAGGCACAGGCATTTGGGGAAGTAGCAGGGGAAATTTGCTAAATTTTCATGGGAGTTTACTGACCATATGATGATAAAGTGAAGATAACTCTTTTATCATTGTGGTCCATTTCTTTTAACTGTGAGTACTTTGAGGCCCCTGTAGGATCACAGCGAGGCCATCAGCAGACTTGTGGTGCTCCCTGCATGGTGCTGCTTTGTTTGGGTTGAAGAGGTGACGCTTTGCCATGAATCAACCTTGTAAATAAGAATGGAGCAAGAAAAGATTTGTTTGTGCAGATCCAAACACTTTCCTCATTCCTCCTGCTTTCTCACAAGTTTGATGTGATCAGTTCGTATACCTGCCACTTCCCTGATATGAGCAGCTGCCAGAAACCCCTCTGGCTGCTCTCAGTCTGGCTCAAGAGACCTTTGCAGGAGTGTCTCCAAGGGAAGAGAGTGCTGTCCATACAGACACGGCATGAGATCTCTACCCTTGTCAGAGCAAGGAATCATATTTCCCCCACCCCTGCCCTCTGGGTAAGAAAAGGCAAACATATCATAAAGGTGCCGTAATAAGTCTGCTAGAGATGCCTTTGCAGCCTCTTTCTCCTCCCCAAACTGGAATGTGCCTAAGCTCCTTCTGGTCTGCTTATTTCTTTTTTCTGGCAGCCCCCGGGGAAGGCACCTAATACCTTCTTGCAAACATTATGGACTCAGAACGCCAGGAGCGTGCCTTTACAAATAAACTGTACAATATGTCCTGAGCCCCCCCTGTGTGGCACCTAATTATGGCAGTCCACAATGCTCAGATTTCTTTGGCTTTTTTTCTGTAAGACAGATTTAATAATCCTGGGTTGTTTCCACATGAGCAGAGTACTGTAATGACCAATGAACTGCACTCGTATGACTTGCATGGTAGCGTCCCAATTGTTCGCAGTTCCTGGTAATTCTTGCTTAGGTGCTAGGGACAATGTTTAGTGCTTCAGAAAAAGAGAAAGGTCAGTGCTAGCCTTGCAGTACCTGTGTTACATTGCACAGCAACCCTGGCGTGCCCCGCAGAAGGTGAGCTTGCTTATCTATAGTGGACCATCTTGTACCTAGCACCACTCCCTTCTGTGAGGTCTGTATTAATTAAATGCATCTATAGGTCCAAGTGGGAGCTCTGCTTATGTACCCAGCACTGTTAAAGACTGAGTTCATACAAGAGAAGCAGCTGTAGGTACCCTTTTTATCAAAACCACCTAAAAAACTTCCGTCAGATGAAAACCACTGGCTGTGTTGGTATTTCTACCTTTTCAGGATCAAGACCATATCGTAAAATCTTCTGAGAGAAGCTTGGTGGGTTCTGCCTCTTCTCTTACCTAAAGGAAAGAGGGAAAGACTGTACTTTCATGCCTTTATAATGCTTGCCATTCCTTGTGAACCTGGAATGCTTTATAAGTTTTGTAGATCTTGGTCTCAACGTAACAGCATTAAAGGAAGTGCCTCACCCCCAGTCAAGATTTTGAGACAAAATGGAAAACAGTGTATCCAACTAAAATTGTAGGGCGGGAACTGATCTGAGATGGAATTTGGTCTGAGTGTAAATATTAAAATCTCTATTATTCAGTTAATACTATGTGACCCTTAATGACTGTAGTTGCATGAAAAGTCCAGAATTACGTTTAAATCCAAGGGTGGTGTCTCCACCAGCACAGGACCTGTAGCTTATCCACTTACTCCTGGATGTTTTGCTGGCCATCTCAGCCCCTCTCCAATGCCTCACCTACAGCTACTCCTGAACAACTGCAACCCTTAGATTGTCTTCAAGACACGGCTCTGTCTTCTAGATGGGTATTTTCTGAATGCTGGCAGAGAGGATGGGACTTGCTGACTTCAGACAAGATGCCAAAGCATGCAGAGGGGATGCATACTGTAAACAACCTCCTAAAATTCATTTTAAAGGGAGAAAATGATGAGGGGAGGAAAAACAAAATACTCAGATGCTGACTTGCCACCTACAGTCATCCTCCCTTGCTGGTGATTAATCATCCCCCCCTTTGAGCCCAACAGACCAGCTACACACATTCCTCATTGTCTTTATTGCTGGAAAGAAATACGGTTTTTCACATGCCATTTGTAGGATTCAAAATACCTTTGTGCTGTGGTGAGTGTGAGGGAAGGGAGTTTCACTTCTCAGCAGATATGCTAAAAGCATGCATCGTGATTTCATCCTAGTGCAGGCAGCCATTTGTGGCTGCTTGATCCCACAGCTCTGGCACATGCTGGACTTACCAGGCTAGAGACTCTGGATCTGTGTATATTGCTGCCTGTTGCTGGAAATTAATATGCTCTTGCAGGGTGCAAGTCCCTTCTACATCATCAAAAAACTGAGCAGGGAGGAATCAGAAGGAATGGGATTTCCCATGGAACAGTAAGTTCCCTTTACAGTCTGTATGCTGTGAACTAAGTGAATTTTGGGTCCTGTTGCAAAACATTAATAAATCACATTTATAAGTACAGTTGCAGGCAAACCATGTACAATGTAGATTCCCCTGAAGACAGTCTAAGCCTAGTAAAGAAGGTGTTAATTATCCCCTAGGAAAGGGTTCTTAATGGCACTGACAAGTTCCTTTCCACCAAGGTTCCCTGTGGTCCAAGAGGCCTTCAAGAAGGTCATAGTGAATGAGAATCTGGCCCTCCTTACTACTGGGGTTAAACCATGCTCTTGCTAATGAGGAAACATTTCCTGGTATTTGTAATGACAATTAATGGGTAAAGAACATCTACTTGGTGATAACACTTGTAGCTAGCCCAGTTCTGAAGGAGTTGCGGAAAGACAAGGCTGATCATTGCATGTAAACCAGCTGTCATGCAATATGGCTGAATCACAGTGATCAAAAGCCACAAAAGAAGCAGCTGATTCGCACGGAGTTTTGTGAACACCATAGTGTTTGGACCATACTCTCACATGTCATCAGTGCTGGTGTTTGCCTGTACATATGTATCTCCCCACTCTGTGCTCTCAACCTGTAGTAAGATCTCAACATGCATGTTTGGTACCTTGAGCTCAGAGATGTTTGTGTTCCCCTTTTGCCTGCCAGCAAAAATTTCCCAAGAGTTTTCCTTATAGTATCACTTGGAGGTCATTGTCTCATGTGACACTCAAAAACGTAATCATGCCTGGCTGAAGTTGACTCTGACCATGAGGAGAAGCAGGGAGTTGGCATGTTCAAATGTAGGCAAGGACTGAGCCCATGCCTCTGTGGGTTGCTGTGCAACACACACAAAGCTGCACCCTGTGATCAACTCTTACAGATCCCTTAGAAATGGTCTGTGAGCTCTCAGCCTCCCGTGGGTCACAGGCTGCGGTCAGGCATGCACTGACCCCCAGGCTCTGTCAGCAGATTGTCAAGAGTGTTGGGCAGGTAGCGAGCTGCAGCACAGCAGGATTTCTGTGCTCTCCCTCTCTGCCTCACCCGTAACATTTTAATTTCTTGCAGCCACAAACAAAGAGGTGGTTTAGCAACCAGGAGCTTTGTCCAATGGGGTTGGATGCCTTTCAGGGTTTGGAGCCACCTTGCCCACCTGGGATGCCTGGAAATGAAGCCATAAGCTCTGATCCTAGTATGTGTTCATGTCAGGGGAGAGCAGTCTGTAGTTTTGGAGCAGAAGGTTATCAGGATGAGTGCTCATCATGCATGATGTTGGTGCCTGGGTGAATGCACAGCCACAAATAATTGCAAAGAGACAAACAGTTATGGGCAGAGAAACTAGGAGAAGATTTTGTTACAGTTACCCCGATGTAAGCCAGGAAACACATTGCTGATAGAACTCGTGCTTAGAAGATTTGGACCAGGTGATGAGCTGGATAAAACTGTCATTTCTTAGCAGATGTTGTATTCTCTGTTACAAGCAGAAATGGGGTAACATCCAGACCCAGTTACAGTGAAAAAAACCCAAGCATCTTCTAAGCAATGCATGAATAAAAGCTGTGTATTCAAACACCAGGCTAAGCCCACCATAGCTGTCATACTAATCTGGTAATTTTTTTGTCATTTTTGCAGCAGCTTTTTAAGGAAGGATCCTGGTCCCAAGAGAACTGCTTACCTGCTGAAGCATAACATCATGCTATCAGTCCTTTTCCCTGACAACCCTAATCCTGCACTGTCTTGTCTGGGCTGCATGCTGCAGCAGGAGCTAGAAAACTGAGAGCTGTGTGCTGAAAAACCTTGGGATGCCAATCTGCAGAATGGTGGGTGGTGTTATTTAGAAGTCTTTGTAAACCAACAAATATTGCCGATTAAAGCTGGATGGCCATAGAGTTTTCTGCCTCCCTCTGGACACCCCTCCTTTTACTTGGCAGTTACAGGGATTTCAGGTTACTCAAAAGGCCAGGTTGGAAATCAGTGTCTCAGGATCTGCTTTATATGTGGTTCAGCTCCTGCTGAGCGAGATAGAGTAAATCTGGAGGAAGGCTGCATCACTGCAGCATGATATTCTTGTTATTTGGTGGGATGTTGCAGTCCAGACGTCAGCAAATGCCATTGCTAGTGCTCTGCAGCTCTGACTGCCAGCTCAGAAGAGAATTTTGATTGCTTATTAACACAGAATGACTGGCGCACAAACATGTTCCTGTTTCACTGATCAACGCATCTTACTTTATGTGTTTCAGGCCCACAAGCTACATAATTAAACTTGAAGGCAACAGCAGTTTCTTGGAGACTGTGCAGCCATCTAGCGGTATTGCGTATATAGCATGCTGGCTACCTTCTGAGAGCCAGACTGCTTCACTGCTTTTTTCTTACACATCTCCTAGCTGGATGTTGAAGTTACAGGATATTTAGTTAAACTTGACACACCACTGATCTTGATGATCTCTGAAATTTCTGACCACCTGAAGACTGTGCTTGTGGATGGAGAAGAGGATCCTGCTACTGTATTTCTTTTAGCTATAGCAAGTATGGGTTGTTACTGTCAGGTTGAGCAACCAGGGTGTCTGTGGCTGTGGCTGCTGTGTTTTAGCAGTTGTTGACTCTGAAGCGTACAAAAAGGAAAAAAAAAGGAAAAAAATAAATTTAAATTAGAAGATTAGTGAGCAAACTTCAGGGATGCCACTGCTATCTGCCACAGTGCTTTGGAGACTTTCTCATTTGCTCATGAATAAGAAAGCCTCGCAGATATATTGTGAATGAGTAACATAAGAGCAAAATAGCCTGAATTTGTATGTCTCACTTTTCTCATTTAGAGCAAACCATCTTATTTCACAGTCCCAGCGTCCTCTTTGGTCATTCAGCAGACAGGGCAATTAGTACAAGGAACTACTTTTACAGTTTGTAGTAAATTAGTTAGGCAACTTGTGCAGACAAGGAACATGATGAAATGACAAACATTCTTGTATTGCAAACCAGAGTGACAAATAAATCTCAAAGGTGACAACCCAGGGTTACTGTGACTTAGCAGCACCCACTTAGCCGCACTGAGAACAGAACTGTCTTTGTTTACAATCTGCATTTTTCTAACTCTTATCTGCTCTCTTGCAGCGTCATTTCCCCCAGTCCCCTCTGTGCCATGAGGCTCATATTTCTCCACACCTTGCCTTGTACTGTGTAAGTGTCCAGGTGTGTTATGAGGGACTTTCATCTTCTGAAACAAAAGGCATTTCTGCACTGCAGTAACAAGTTCTTGACTACTGAGGTAAAAGAAATTGCTTCTGGATAGAAGTTATATGTTACAACCTCTTTGCTTGGGCTAAGTAGTGAGTGGAGATTTATGCCATGGAGACACATAATTTTCTGGACCCTGCTACACTTACAGAAGGTGCTACCAGCTCTGCCCATTTAACATCCTTTGCTGATGGAAATAGCCCTATTCCCGCCCCTTAGGAATCTGCCTCATAAAAATTTACATACACACTCTCTTTTTCCCCTTGTTAGCTCAGACCACCATTAATATCAAACACTGAAGTCTCAGTCCGAGGAGTGGCCGGAGGGGAGCACTGACAAGCAGCACTTTTTCATTCCACAGTAATAGCTGGATCTGGAGGAGAATGTTTGTCAGTATTGCCTTACTCACGTGTGCTAAGCCAGGATAAACACCCTTTGTCTGCAAGACTGGACATGAATCTTTTGCACACTCCCCTTCTAAGTGTCTGTCTGTCTGCAGGATGTTAAAAACAGACCGCAGTATGTGTCCAACAGGCTCCGGCCACAACTGACTGACCTGGTAGCATTTACCTGGAATAGTTTTTTTAAAGGCATGTTTTACAAAGTCTTTTACTGCATCATTTTGTGGGTTTTGGATATCTGAATGTCACCAAAGAGATAGCTAATTAATTACTGTTGTGTCATTTATTTCCGATGACATTTACCAATAACAGGGAAAATAATATTCCAGCCCTAAATTACAATTAGTTTAACACCAAAACACCCTGCACACAAAGGCAAATACTCCCCTAGAAGCTAACAGATCTGCTCTCCTGTTGCAGGGCATAGCAGGGGTGCTGGGCCAGGGGTGGATGCAGCCAAGGTGGTGGCGGTGGGAGGCAGGGTGATGATTGCTACAGAACAGCACAGTCTCTCCTTGCAAAAATGAATGGCAATCATGATGCTGAGCCATCCACAGGGAGTCACAGCCCCAATACACAGCAGTAACCCCCCTCCTGCCTCAAACAGCTTACAGAGAAGGTGTTGGGCAGAGCAGGAAATGGCTGAAACAGAATTGTCTGATTTAAGTGATAATCTGAGGTAAGGTGGTGTATGTCTCACTGTCTCACAATTCTAAAAATGCATTTAATGATATTACAAAATCATGTGTGGACACAGTAGCGAGATGAAACATTTCTATTTTTTACTGAAAGGCTTATTTTCTTTGGATAAGAGATATAAATTGTACTTCTTACAATTTCTGGGCAGCATGGATCTTAAGGCGTTTTTCAAAAGAAGCAGAGGTGTTAATATTTATATCCCAGACAAAATCTTTGCAATTTCATTTTCCCAAGTGCTCCTGAAGTTCTAGTTACACCTTCACCCTGCTTCGTGCCTGCAGCTGGCAGGCCACCATCATATTCCAGCTTGGATGCATTTCAGTTATCATCTAGGTCATTATTCTGTACTAATGATATAGTTTGGAAAACACTTCAGGTGTCACAGAATGAAAGCTGCCTCAGAAAATAAAGGTTTTCTTTGTTTATTTACTGTGATATCTTGAGAATAGTTGCAAGTGAAACTTGGAAGAGGTTACATTCAGTTTCCACAAGGCCAATAAAATAACTTTATTAGCGGGTAGTAACATTCCTCCCTACTAATGTTCCCTCACATCAATGCAGAACCATCTCCAGCTAGCCTCCAAAATATGCCCTGCAAAACAGAATCACTTTTCCATAAACCACGGAATTCCATTATGGAATCCATTCCTTTATGGATTCAATTCCATAAAGGAATCAGCCTTTTAAGGCTTTGGGAATGAGAAGAATGCCATCCACCTCAGTTATTACTAGACTTGTTTGTTCTTCTGCTTCTTCTTTCCTGTCCCTCTCTCCTTTTCCAGATCTCTTTTTAGAACCAGGAGCTCTGGTCCCCATGTGTGTGGAGCGAGTTTAAAATAGCAGTCCCTTGGACTGTCAGGTGCAAGAAATTACCAGCACAAGATTTTTTAATCGATCTGAGGTGATAAGCCCAGTTATTTTGACAGCTCGTGTTATTTAGGTGATGCTAAAGTGTTTGTATTCTGAACACCAGAAGTATTTACTTTAACGTAAACTCTGTTTTGGAAAGGAGGGTTTTTCACCGGTTGAGGAAGTAACAGCTCTCATCTGGGTTTTACGCGCTCCTCTGCCCTCTCGTGGCATAAATAAAAAGTGTCCAGGTAAACACTGAGGCCCTTGCACTATGCAGATCATCGGCCCTTCCTACGTCCGTACTCTCCAGGTGGAGATCCAGGGACGGGAACCGGCGCCGCTGCTGCCGGCGGAGGGAAGAGGCACGATGAAGGCGGTGCCGTTACACCGTGCTCGGCCGGGGGATGCTGACGGCGCCGGCCTGCGGCGGCTCTCTCAGGGAGGGCTGTGCACCACAGGGCTAGCGGCACGGTTAACCGAGGCCCCGCAGGCCCGCGGCTCCCTGCAGCGTGTGGAGACCCCGCTCTGGCCAGGCAGGCCCACGAGCGCCTCAGCACCGGGCCCCGACTCCGGCCACTGGCGACCCGCAGCATGCCCGAGGGGCTGCACAGCGTAACGGCAGCACGACACGGAGCAGAGGTAATTGGAACAGAAACACGCCCGCAGCTGCTCCTCGCCCAGTGGGAGTCAAGATGGCCTCCCGGCGGCGCCAGGAGGGGGCGGAGCGAGAGCCCTCGCGAGAGCGCAGCCGCCTCTCGCGTGGATTGGTCAGCGCGCGGTTTTTGGTCTCGCGAGGCGGGCGGGCAGCGCGCGGTGAGGTAGTGAGCGCGGGAGTTTGGTGGGGTGCGCGGACGGTGGGGGCTGCGCGTGCTGCACCGCCTTGCGACCAACGGCCTCGACGTGCGACTATGCTGGCCCAGAACACGGCGAGCACCAGCGGTGAGGGGGCGGCGGCGGCGGGCGGGGAGGCGCGGCGACGGCGGGCGGGCCCCCGTGGTTAACGGTGCGCTCGTTGCAGACTCGCTGGGAGCGGAGATGGGGGAGCAGGTGGAGGCGGCGGTGATCACACCGGCCATGCTGAAGGAGGAGGAGCAGCTGGAGGTGGCGGGGCTGAAGAAGGAGCAGCAGATGCTGGAAAAGGTGAGGGGCGACCCGAGCGGCGGGGTCGCCCAGTCTGACCGCGTGCTCCGCGCCGTTATTCCGCTCGGCGGCGGCGCGTGGGCCAGGCCGGCTATCGCGCGGCGCCTTTGGTGGCAAAACAAACCAGCGTGAGCGGCTGTGATTCACACGCACCTGTGTTCATCCGCCAGGTTTTTTTTTCTTTTGAAGGCTAAGGTGCAGTCTTGCAGTCAGGAGGAAGCTCACTACATTTTATACTCATTTAAGCTCGCAATGAGAAGATTATACCGCTTAACTTTTGCCGTTCCGAGCCTAGAAATCGAAGATATTATTCCTTTAAAGTAAGCTGATTTCAGAAAGGGCCGCCAGTTCACATTCTTCTGAATTTCTGTTTCAAATATAAAGGCAAGATGTTTTTGTTTGCGTTTTCTGTATGTGTACATAGCACTTCTTTTCCTCTTCTTGCTCTTTATTTTATTAAAAAATCCCACCAAACAAACGACCTGATTAGACGTCTGCAGGACACTTCCATAAATACCATTTATCTTTTCCAGAAGTAACCCCGGTTATGCGTTTGTTTTGGTAGCAGGTATAGTTGAGGCAGATGCAGCTCATTCTCTTTGCAGTGGTGTTTTGAAGGCCACAACTGAACTGCATCAAGGAAGTAGCCTAGCTTTAAAAGCCTAGCTAAAAAGGGTCAGGTTTATGCCAGTCGCTTTCCTGACCTGCTCACCTGCTCATCCCCTAAGTTGAGGGGAGCAGGAGCTGCTTGAGCTGGCGTTGCTGCCAGATGTTTGGTTCGTGTAGTGCTGTTTGCTCATGTTGCAAGAAATGTAGACTGCTTCAAGGAACTGGTCCATCCACAAATGACATAACCATTACAACATTTCATTTCTTTCATGCTATGAATGCTTTCAAATATTGATATTAAGCATTGGTTGATATTAAGCAATCCATTTTGGAGAGAGGATGTGAAAACATAATGCTCCTAGACCGGTGCTGATGCAAATTATCAAGGTATTGGAGTTCTGTATAAGCTACTGTATTTCAGGCATAAGGAAATACAAGAGTTCTTGAAAGAACTCTTCTCTTAAATGCTCTTTGGGGAATCGTATTCTAAAGAATTAATGCTATTACTCAAAATACTCGAGAAATCAGTATTTGGGGTTTTTTTCTGTCTTGCAGAGTGATCTCGTTTTACCCTTTTCTGTTAATTATGTTGCTTTGTGTTCAGCCCACAGAACACTGATGTCTTAAAAATTAAAGCATTATTCTAAAGGCATGAAAAATACAATTTCTACAGCCTGGAACTAATTTTAGTTACCCTTCTCTTTTCACTAAGAAAAGTTCTGATTTATAGAATTATGTTTTTAGGCTGCAGCATTTTGTGATACTGTAGTTAGAAAAGAATACTTTATTCTTCCAGAAGTCTCATCATCTTCTTTCTTGCAAACAGTAGTTCATGATAGAGCCTGTCTGAACTTCTCTTCAGGTATTCCTTGATCAGACTTGGAACTAAATATTTGGAGGCAATGCTTTTGGAAGGTAGGGGGACAACCCCTGCAGAGCAAATTATCTCCTTGCACAGGAAGTATTGAGAAAAGGACTTGGAATGTAGTTTCTTTCAAAACCACCCACTTCTGTAACAATGTGATATGTGATAAGGCTTGGGATTTTTTGTGTTCTTTCAATTTCTTGAGAGTCCACAGAGCTTACCTGTAGCAAGGGTATCGCTCCATTGTCCTGTGTGCTTCTATTGTGCTTCCTCTGTGCAGTCTGGGCAATCAGACAAAGGGAAGCTACTGTCGATAAACCCAGGCTTATTATCATCTTGGGGGCAATTGATGTTCTTGAAGCTTCTGGGTTTTTTATGTTGTCACTTTGGCAAACCCCCTGTGAGGTGATTTGTACACTTGTTCGTTTTGTGGGCTGACAGCAAAATACCACTATGCAAATATGTAAAAATTTAGAATGATGAACAAGTGGCAAATTTTTGACCCTTTCAGTCAAAAATGAGGGGAAAAAAACTGACTTTGAGACTTGAAGATTGAATCAAAGGACAAAGTGGAGAAATCATAAGAGTTCAGTGCTGTTCATCATCTGTGAGTTTTCTTTTTTTCTCCCTTGAAATTTTCATAGTTTGTCAAGGGAATAGTCCTTCAGACTGACCAATTAGTGGAAGAATGCTGTGCTCACTCCAGTAAAAAGTGAGCAATAGCAATTTGCTGAATGAAGTAGTTTAGTTTTAATTATATTCTCTCTTGGTATTGCCATGGAGGATTGATCTTTCTGCGGCCAGGTGCTTGTCATCTGAAGGAAAAAAACTGGATTGGGGGGAACAGAAACAAATAAAAACTATGGAGAACGATGAGGCAGTCTCTTCCCCCATAGAACTTGTCTAGATAGATCTCAAAAAAGAATACAGCGGTAGCTACCTGATAAAAATGATGTGGAGTACTGTTTGTGGAAAATAAAGGTGTGACTTCTGAGGGAGACAAACACGCTGCCCCTTTTCTGTGTTACACAGTTTGTCCCATGAGCCAGTTAATATCCTTTTCCCCTGCCTGTTATTAGTTTATATAGTTTGAAAAGATTACCTTGCCTTTCTGTCTTAGTGTCCCCCTCCCCCAGTGTTTCTTCTGAAGGCAATGGCATAGATAAGCATCTTGTAAAGCTCTGCATCTTGCCTTTCTGGGGTTTCTTTTGGAGATGCTAATTTATACCTTTTCACTTGTTTGATAGCTCAATCTAGCAGGCAATTTAGATGAATGCAGAGGGGTGAATGCTTTTTTACTTTTTGAAGAGTCCTGAACAGAGTTTTAAAGAGTAATTTGCAAACTTCTAAATGCACGGCTTTGACTTATTTTTGAAAGCATGTGTTGATTTCTAAGCAAAGCAAGCAAAAGTTACTGTTTTCACATTGAGAATTCACCTCTGTAAATCAGGCTTGATAGTTTTGTAGCTGTCTGGCTATCTTGTTCCTAATGAAAAACTACCTTTGTGCAAATGGTACATGGAGGAGTCCCAGCTAATATTTGGGAAACTGCTGTATTTTGCCAGGTAGGGTTTTTTCTCTGAAATTTTGCAGGCTGTAAATAAACTTTCATTTTGCTCTAAATCTATAAGTTGGAGTTGAGACACCTTTTAAGCTCTTGAATGCCTTGTGCTGCTGCACTCAAGTGCATGTGTTGCAGAGCTCTGTTTACGTATGCAGGTGAATGCAACCCTCAGTTACTTTCATCTTGCAGCACTAAATAGGTACATGTGAGTCCATACACTTGCCAATCATAGATGTGTAATGACTGGAAGGGAAAGACTGTGTGTGTGTGAGAGAGATAACAGTAGTGGTTATCCAGCAGAAAAACCCTTTGTTATGTTAAAAGCGTTAACTCTGAAGCATCTATAAATACTTGACGTCTCTTTGTGTTGGCCAGGCTTGCGCTTCTTGGGACAGGGAGTCAAGTGAAATACGCTATAAGAGGCTTCAACATTTGCTTGAAAAAAGCAAAATCTATTCCAAATTCTTGCTAACCAAAATGGAACAGCAGCAACAGGAGGTAGGTGTATTGTTGTCTGCAGTGGGGATTCTTAAGATGGGCTGCCATCTGTTTGGTGTTTGTTTTTTTTTTTTACCATTCAGCTGTTTGAACTGAAGTAAAAATGCTCTTAAGATTGCAATAATAGCATGGAAATCTGCTGGAACTACTGTCCAGGAATGAAGTGGTGCTTTGCATAATATTCAGAATTTGTTCTATAAATTAATGGGTAAATCAGATTGAAAAGAACATGAGTTATAATTTAAAATCACAGTGTAAAGGTGGCACTCATATCTTTACAGTTCTCCTATTGGCCTGAGTGCTAGCAAGAGAAAACAAATACCTGAAATAAGAAACAAAGAGAGCTAGAAAACTTAGGGGGAGGACAGAAGATACAAAGAATTGACAAGTAGGAAGTTGTGCAGCCTATTTATATTAATAACTGAAGGCTGAGGATGAGGTGTGTTTTCAGGGTGCTAATGTAGGCATTCCTCGAACAAATTTATAAATTACAGGGATCTGAGGCCATGCTGTTCCCAAACGAGAGCTTCTATAAAATTACTTGATGTGTTTTGGTTTTGGTGTGGTTGGTTTTTTTTGGTTTTTTTTTTTTTTTAATCTATGGGCTGCTGTCTTCGTATCTGGCTTTGTCTTGATTTTCTTAACTGTACCTATAAAGGACAAGCTTGTACAAGTTTACACTTGAGGGGGAGAGAGAATCTTGGGGAAAGAGTCAGGGCAACAACATTCTCAGAAAAGCAACGCTGACAGACTGCATGAACCTCCTTTCTGAAATGCTTTTCTAGTTTAACTGTCAGCTCAAATGCATGGCTACTACATTGATAAAGTGCATGTTTCTATACTCTTGCTCCATCTGATAAATACTGTTTGCTTTCAGCAAGTAGAAATAGTGGATGAAATGAAATGAAAATCTTAGTGTTCAAGACATGAAAGCACTTATTCCTTAAAGGCGCTATAGACTGCTTAGTTGGCTTTCTATTCTGCAGTGAACACAGGAGTTAATAATGTAGAAGTTAAAGGGGAGCTGCATACATGGAAAACTTATTGCAATAGATGTGATCTTGAGTTTGCAATTGGGAATATTTTTGTTGGAGTCTTTACTGTGTTTAAGTGTTTAAAGTATTCACTGAGAAGCACTTCAGAGCACCTGTGCTTTCTTGTCCAAGTTTTGCTTTATCGTTTTAAAACTATGTAAGAATAGAGGCTTTTAGTGAGATTGAAAAAACAGTCTGTAAAGTACACAGAACTTTGCATTCCCAATGGAATCTATGCCTGTTATTGCTTCTATAATGGATAGTTCTCTTGTGGGTGTTACTGAATCATAAGGAATGTGGGGGGGGGTGTTTTTTTTTTAGGAACAGAGGAAGAAAGAGAAGTTAGAGAAAAAGAGAGAGATAATGTTAAAATCTGCCAAGGTAAGACTAACTAGCTGTTTTATGCAACTTACTGAATAAAAGTCTGACAAATTATTATGTCAATTTTTATCAAAGTAGGTAAACTAAGTAAGTTAGATCAGCCAGTATTTGACTTGCAGGATCTATCTAGTATACTGTATTTATTTTAACCATAATAAGATTGTTTAAAAGTGCTTAAGAGTTGCATACGACGACAGTCATCTTAAGATGTTTCTGACTGATTTATACTGAAGAAAATGGTTTAAATTTGTCTTGAGTTTTTTTGTTTTAGTGTTGGTTGTTTATTCAGCCAAAATGCTGAATAAGTAACAAAAGATAAGCAGGGTTTTTTTTACTGTATTTTTAAAAACTGCTTAATAATAAAAAGTGTTTCAAGAAGCCTTCAAAGGCAATGATTCGAGGCTGATTACATCTTTTTTATCTGTGTAACGGTACTTACAGGTGGATAAGATGCTGAACCTCTTCCTGTGTTTATTTTCTAGGGTCAAAATCCAGTTGATAGTAAAGAGGAGAAATCGGGTAACTTTGTAGGCTTTGCCTTTTTTCAGTACTGTTGTTTTTAGTTTCCTTAATGTTTGATGTGTTGTGTAAACTCATGTTATTCTATAGGTGCAAAAAAGAAGAGAGGGAGAGAAGATGGGGCATACAACATCTCAGAAATTATGTCCAGAGAGGTAGGACATAACTATAAATAGGCTTGTCTGGGTTTTTGTGAGACAATCACTACATGAGCAATACATTCTTGTACATTACCATCAGAGATTTATCAATCAACAGCCAACAGTAGTCTGTCTGTAATGTATCATTGTCTTCCAACAAAGATCTGTGAACAAGCAGTGTTGTCAGAACTGTAGAATTCAGATGCTCTTTTTTTGTTGTTGTTTTTATTTTAAAGTCTTTGGGGTGAGGCAAGCTGTGAAAAGACTGAATTTTCAGTTACCCTTTGTAGCTGGAATGTGTTCTCTGGTTTGTGGCTTTGTTTAAAGTCACTTATATGATTAATGATGTTGTATAAAAGCTTTTTAAAGTATGTCCAGATTTTTCAATTAAAAGATCTCATGAAATACAATTTGTAGTAGCCTTTAAGGTGAAAAATGTGTAATCATAGCTTTTTCTTTGTTTTCAGGAAATATTATCGGTGGCAAAAAAAAGTAAAGTGGAAAGTCAGGTATGTTGGCACATGCTATTGCAATTAAAGTGTGTTAAGCCCAAAGGGAGGGAGGGTTTTTTATACTTTATAGCATATCTTTAAACTTTTCCTGTAAATAAACATTTCTCTGCTAGATGTTGAGGTCCTGAATTAGAAGTTCAAAAAACTTACTGTAAGTGAATGCATTTCAATACTTATTTTTGTAAATTCAAGGTCAAAAAGTCTAATTTATTTTTTTAAGACTGAATTTGAACATATTTATATTTTATAGAAGGCCTGTAGTTTCAAAAATAAAACAAGTAGGAATTTACTAAGAAATATTTGTGCTGATGTATAAGACCTCAAGACAGTAATTTTTAAGCATTTGAGCATGGAGATAACAGGTGTGGACTCTTCCGCTTCTGCTGTAGTTTAAAAGCTACATGGACAGTATGAATTTATTTCCAGTGTTCTCTAGAATGTGCTTACAGAAGGGAAATAGCTACATTAAATGCCAGCAGCTGTGAGGAAAGCTTTAAGTCTGCTTGCTTTTATGGATAGAAAATTATAAGCCCTATTGCTTCAGTAGCTATCACTGCTCTTCAATTCTACAAGAGAAAGAATGCATATAAGGCATTGAAATTTTGCACATTGACATCTACTTATGTAGTAATATTAATCCTAAAAGTAAAGTCTACTCTTGAGTTGACAGTTATTCAAAATAAGTCTTTGTGTCAGGGGCTGGCTTCCTTCACTGCACGTTAAGACTGGTGTAAATTGGGCAAAAGCACATTTTAGCTGGTCTTTGATGTGCATTCGCTTGTCACATCTTCCTTGAACTTTCCTTTATAGGGTGAAAGCTCTTCTGGCAACCTGTGTCCAGAAGACCTGCGGAAAAATGGAGACTCAAATAGCGTAATTAAGGATAGATTGTTTAGAGCTGTACGGCACAGTGCCAAGCAATTCCTTGATCCAGTACGGAAGTTTAATGGACAACCAGTGCCTTTTCAGCAGCCAAAGATTTTTACTGGAGGTGTAATGAGGTGGTACCAAGTGGAAGGCATGGAGTGGCTAAGGGTATGGAGCAATTGTTGATGAAATTGAATCTGTTGCTGGTTGGAAACAGAGAAATGGAGGGGAAGAGACACTACAAGTCTTTGATCATAGTTGGTACAGGGAAGGTGAAAAAGAGAGTTCTTTATGGTTTCTCTTGATATAAGAATCTGGTGTTACGAAAAAATTGTCAGGCAGCAGATGTAGTGTTTCAGTGTGGGGAGTATATCTGTGTTTGTAAACGGTTCTTTAGACTTTCTGGTTGGTGTTCTCATCTTCCCTTTCTTCATCTATTTTCTTGTTCAACTCATCTGTCTTTTCAGCCTCTCCTTGCAGATGCTTTGTAGAAGCAGAAGGACAATGCATAGTACTAAGAGGCAGTCTTACTATTTTTCTCTCTCAAGAGCTTGAATACCTAGCCCGTAGGTGTTTAAAGACCCACTACCTTGCAGGCCTGACACAGCTGAATCTTCCATTCTCTGCATCTTGGAATCTGACTAGCAGTATTAACACAATATTTTAAAAATGTTTTGTCTTTAGCCTTTGAAATTAAAAACTAAAAACTTGCTATAAAAATTGCCCACGTACCTATGTAACTTCGATCTGGTTTTGTTTGCAAGTCAAATGAGCACAACCTTGCTTTTTAATTATCAGAGCCAGACAGAACTATTTTTCATTCTGCTACTGATTTCATATTTCCCTTAGGTTTTTTCTTTCTTTTTTTCTTCCCCGCAAGCATATGTACCTTGTTTTAACAGGCTTAGGCTGATCTCACAAATGAGTGCCACCAAACTCACTGACTCCTCTGTCACTGGGAAGCGCACAGGGAAGACAGACCTGTTCTGGGAGGGGGAAAAACAGTTTCTTTAGCCCTCAGTTACAATAGCCTTTTTAATTAATCTTTATGAATAGTAGAGTAGCCGAAGAACACTTCTGTGTCTGTCTTTCCTTACTTTTGTCAGAGTTTGCTCTGTCACTTGTCAGAATAGGCAGTGTCTGCACAAAGCTTTTGCTGAAGCAGCTGGCTGTGTTGGTTAGGAATTGCACCTTTTTCCTATGGTGGAGTAGCTGTGCTTATAGAAGTTACTTGAACAGATAAAACTGAAACATGAGCACAATAACTGTTTTAGAGGGAGGATCTAAATGAACTCTGATTCAGAGATGGGATGAGTAAAGATTTGGATAGTGCAATCTGTATTTACCGCTGAAATGCTTTTTGCTGTAATGCTAATTTACATATTTTCCTTTGATACTGTTCTGATTTTTGCCTCCTAGTCAGGCTCTTAATTGGCTAGGAGCAAATACACCTACATATGAATGTCTGGGGTTTACGAGATGCTTGTATTTATTTTCATAATGGAGATATCTTGCTCATCTAATATAAAATGTGCCTACTAAAGACTTTCTACAGGTGTTACATTCCTAAAGATATATGTTGTTCTTAAGGTGTGCTGGTTGTTTTGCATTTACGTTTCTTTTTCTGTGTATGCAGATGCTTTGGGAAAACGGTATAAATGGCATTTTAGCTGATGAAATGGGGTTGGGGAAGACGATCCAGTGTATTGCAACAATAGCACTGATGGTGGAGCGAGGGGTCCCAGGTCCATTCTTAGTATGTGGTCCTTTGTCTACTCTTCCAAACTGGATGTTTGAATTCAAGAGGTTTACTCCAGAGGTAAAATCAAATAATATTTATTTTTTTTCCTTAGGTTTAAAAGAACAAATTATTTAATTCTTATTCTTTGCCTTGGAACTTTCTCTGTATAGAACACGAGCTCAATTGTAGTTTTTTATGTGGTTACTACACACTTTGCCAAGACTTGCTATGTATTTACAGCCTTCTTGTAAAAGAGTTAATTATCTCTACTATCTTCAGTATAGGTTTAAATTAGTTTAGTTCACCTGACTTCTAAGTGTCTTATTTTTTCCAGATTCCAGTAATGATCTATCATGGAGCTCAGCAGGACCGTCATAAACTGGTACAGAAAATTCCCAGGCGACAAGGATCACTGCAAATCTGTCCTGTGGTCATTACTTCTTTTGAAATAGCAATGCGAGACAGAAATGCCCTACAGGTATCTAAGTTCTCCTGAAAGCCTGAAAGATGGGTGAAATGCCTTCTCACTAATAGCAATGCTTTTGAATACAGTAAAAAAATCCCACATGCTGTCTCTACAAGTGCCATACTGCAGCATTTATAGTGGCATTCACTTCTGTTTCCGTGGTAGCAGTCTCTCTGGAATTTTATGCTTAAGAAATTCTTCAAACAGAACACTACCCACAAAGTGAAGTAAGCGGATAGTTAGAGCCTAACTGCTCTTTTTACCTCTCTGTAGAGGTGATGGTAAGGGAGTCTTGGAGTAAAAGCTGTACTTTTCCTCCTAAATGTATAAATATCATGGTCAACATCAGAATGGTTGTTTCAGTGAGATGAGTTTCTTGTAGAAGTTTTATTGTAATCACGTAAGCTTTCTAAATGCAGTCACCATGAAGCAGATGTATGGCATTAACTGTTTGGACTCAGCTTTTTCTAGTCTGAAGTGAGAAACAAGAGGAAATTAATCTTTGTAATAGCCAGTATCAGATGGTCTTATTGGTGCTGCTTATCTCATCTGACACATGTTTTGATGAAGGAAAGCTAAGATTTACTGAAATATCCATTCTTTTTTGTAGCACTTGTTCTGGAAATACCTGATAGTAGATGAAGGTCACAGAATTAAAAATATGAACTGCCGGCTTATCAGAGAATTGAAACAATTTAATGCAGACAATAAACTCCTGTTGACGGGTACTCCCCTGCAAAACAACTTGGCAGAGCTTTGGTCATTGCTTAACTTCCTGTTGCCAGATGTGTTTGATGATTTGAAAAGGTAAGTTACAATCTGATGGTGAAAACTATTCCCCTTGGTTCTGTTTGGGCATTATTTTGACTTTAATTATTAAACTTCTGTTTAATGCTTAATGCTGTTTAATTAAACAGCATGTGAGGGCTGTTTTATGGTATGGTTGTAATTTCCTATGGTTATTTGGTGGTAAAGGCTTTGAAATGTTCTTGCCTTTACATTTAGTTGTTTCAGAAAGAAAGGAAGTAATTGTAAGCTCTATGGATAGTGGAAGCTCAACTCAGAGCTAAGACACGAGCATTTGGGGAGGGAGATGTGTTTGTCTAATCATAAGTGCCTGGTGCTTCTTGAAATTTTCTAAGGTACTGGAGAAAACTGTGTGAGGCTGACAGACGTGGGACCAATGGAAGATGAATCATTTCCTGAAGCAGTAGGGGGTCAGGTGGAAGAACATTGCCAGTCTTTAGACTCATTTTGGAAAAAGATATAGACTAGATTGAACATAATAGAACATAGTGAATATTCCAACTAATACAAGTATTTTTACCAATCACTTAAACTTCAAGCATCTGAATTGACAAGTATATTTCAGAAATACCTCGTGTTCATGACGGATATTAGTGCTTTGTTTTTCTTAAATGGCAAGATAAGAAAAGTATACTTAAATAATGAAGAACAGTAGCTATGAAGTAAGCTATTCCTTTTTTTTCTTTGTTTTTATAGCTTTGAATCCTGGTTTGATATTACCAGGATTACAGAAACTGCTGAAGATATTATTGCTAAAGAAAGGGAGCAAAACATCTTGCATATGCTGCATCAGGTTTTCAATTATTCTTTGTGTTGGTTTTTTCATGGTTTATTTTTAAACAATTACCATTATTATGAAGTTTCAAAATCTTGTTTGTGGAGCTGAATTCTGGGCCAAAGGCTTTTATTGTGGCACCTCTGGACTTCCTTAGACTTGTGGGGTTTTTCTGAATCTTTACAGCACTTATAAATGCTAAACAGAACGATATACCTCTTTGTTAATGACTCATTTTTATTCTTGGAACTGATTTGTGTTTAATCAAACTTAATTGCAGTTACTTGCTTTTGATGCCAAAATATTTAATTGGTATATTTATTTTGTTGAAAGATAACATTGAGCGAATTTATGTAACTTCTAGGTGTTGAACAAATACTTTTTGACAAACTAGTTGTATAATGTGCCTGTCTTCAAAACTAACACTCAAAGCTTTCTTTTAAAGGGGGTGTGTGGAAGTAAATGCTTACAGGACTATGATTTTACCATCATAAGGTGATGGTGAGAAATCTAAATCGTATCTTCTAGATATAATCATCAATGACAATTTATTATTTATTTCAGTTAAACGTTTGAGGCTTTCCTGGAATAACTTGATTTAAGAAATATAACAAACTGAGCTGTTTCATAATAAAATTACTTTCAGTTTATGAAAATTATTTGAAAGGTCTGTACTGTAGTTACTACTGCACCCTTAGTAAGCACTCCAGATTTTTCAAATGTCAATGGATGTGGTGTTTGAACACATGAATTACTAGTGTGTGCATAAAAGTTTTGGAGTAGGCACCCATATTAAAAAAATGAAATATGGAACTCTGCAAATTACCTCCCTTGCTTTAAATTGTCAAAATAGCATTATATTGGTGGATCCATTTGGGAGTTGTTGGGTTGTTGTGTTGTGTTTTGTTTTTTAACTAGTCATGTTGAGAGCTTTGAGTAATTGTAACACATCTGCTCAACATTGCAGATTCTGACACCTTTCTTACTGAGAAGACTGAAATCCGATGTTGCTCTTGAAGTTCCTCCTAAACGAGAAGTTGTGGTATATGCACCGCTGACAAAGAAGCAAGAAACTTTCTATACTGCCATTGTAGATCGCACCATTAAGAAACTGCTTGGGAATAATGAGGTATCTACTGATACAGATGTTAGAAATGTGCCTGCTATTAAAGTGTTGTTGCCTACAAACCATTGGTATTGCTTCATTGCCAAAACCAGAACATCATTGTAACTAAACCCACTTTTTGCTTAAATTTTTAGTCTGGTCCTTCTGTTATCTATTTCAATGGCAGTTACTGTGAGTGGCCTCAGTGGGCGTAGAATAATATGAGTGTAAATATTTTTTTGATTACTTGTGCCTTAGGGGAAGAGAAGACAGTTTTCATGTCGTTGACAGTTTCTGCTGTAAAATCAGCAAGGTACTAATGCAGCTTTTAAAAATCAAGCAGAAGCTTTCAAAATCTCAAAGACCTTTAAAATGTGGGCTGTGTTTTCTACTTAGAAAAACTTACAGCTGCTGAGTCTTAAGTATTGCATGATGCATTATCACTGAAACCTCTTTTCACTAGTGAGAATTCTTGGGTCAGCATAGGCCATTGAATCTGAAGCTATCTGCTGTTGATGGTAATGTTATCACTTCCCACAGGAAGAAGTAGTTGAGTTGACTCCCACAGGCCGACCAAAACGCCGTAGTCGAAAAATGGTTAATTATTGTGAAGAATATAATGGTTTACCTGATGACTTGGAAAGATTGATCAGCAAAATGCAAGATGAAGTAGAAGAAGAGAGGTGCTTGCCCTAAAAGATTCTTTTTTTAAAATTATACTGAATATCTCACTCTTAGTTTGCTTCCAGAGCTTTGCTTATTCAAATTGATCAAGGAGAATGACATTTTGTAATTTACTATCCTTGTAGCTTTATGACTTGTTTCCTTGCTTTTACCTAATATTTGCTGGGCCATTATGGCAATGATTAGGTTGTACCATCACTCACTGACTCATTAGAGTTATAGTTAACTACAAGACATTTACTCTTAGTCCTGTGGCCTTTGCGGGATCTAGCAGTAAAATGGCTTCTTGAATCCCTGTTTTCATTAGTCACAGTCTTAGGTGGCTTAGGTAGGTGTAGTGATGAGAGTGCTTTTGATAATCCATAAAGAGCTAAAATGTGTTGGTGTGAAATGTAATTCCTTTGGGCTGTAAAACATTTTGGTAGTGAAGAACTCTGGTTTCACCAAAGCTTCAAGGTCTTAGATAGTTTGGGTACCAGGCAGGGAAGAACTGCTTCATCTTAGTTATTAATAGTGGAAATTTCATTGTAATATCTTAGGTCCTGGCTACAGCTAGCAATGAGGACAAAGAGGTGAAGAGCTTGGCTCATTGCTAGGTTTTGCAGGGTTTGCAAGATTCAGGTAACCTTTTGTATCCAGTGTCTGATTACATTCACAGGTATATCTTTCATTGGCTCAAAGACAGGACAAGGGATAGTGCTGGTGTGCTAAATACAGTTAAGTCCTAGGTTTTTGCGGAATACTTGAAGCAAAGTTTGGGCTCAAGACTGGAGAAAAGGGAGGAATAGTTTCCTTGCTAAATTTTGTAAAATATGTGGGCTTAGACAGAGGCCTAAAACCTAAACAGCCAGCATGGTTACTGCTATTTTGGTGACAGATACTGGTTGCTTTCCAGTGATTAAGATCAGAGTTGAGGTTCAGGACTGAGGGAGCTGAAGAATCATGTTCATTCCAGGGTTTTTGTCAAGGTCTGTCTGTGGCTTTAAATTGGTTGGAAGTTGCTTGGGCATAAGGAAAATGAGGTTAATCTTCAGGGTTGAAGTGTATTTATTTTGCTAGATTTTTATTGTAGTCCAGTGTACTTTGCAAGAACACACACTTAAATAGACGTTTCTATTAGTTTTATGGTATACATGGATACCTTATGTTGGAGATGGAATTTAGATGTGGAAGAGCAAAATAGCTGTATTCGTTGTGAATACTGCAATGTGTATGTGTGGCAGAAATAGGATGGGCAGAGAACTGATTTTGGAGTAGCTTATGTATGTTATGTTCCACTGAAGATCTGACCATTTGTTTTAGAGAGAGCTTGCTTCTATTCCCTTTTCTGAGGGATGACTTGCATAAGTTGTTTTTTCTGTTTCTAATTACTACTGATTGCCCTTTTGTATTTTAAACCAATAGTGACCTTGTGCCTTCAGTGCCAAGTGTGGCACCTAAAAAGTTTTCTCTGGTAATAGCTTTACTAACTATGAGGGATTTTGAGGACATTTGACAGAGCATGTGAATCCATTGCTGATTTTGGGTTTTCTAATTTTTTTTTCTCTTGTATGTCTGTAGCATGATAAGGTGACACTTACTGTTCTAACAAGATGATCTGTCTTTTCAAGGCCAGTGGTAGAAGTGAACATTCCCCTGGATTCTGAGGTGAACCTTAAACTGCAGAATATTATGATGTTACTGAGGAAATGTTGTAATCACTCCTATCTTATTGAATATCCATTGGACCCTGCTACACAAGAATTCAAGGTACATATTGTAAAAGGATTATGACAAAAATTATGCCAGGCATCAAAAAGCAATAGACTGAGCTGACAGCAGTAATGAATCACCTTTTCAGTGTATTAGGCATATGCTTCCCTGCTGAATTCCAGCAGTGTACTGAATCATTATTTGAAGTTTCCTGCGCAGCAGTTGCAGAGACCAGTTCAGCCTCTGCCCATTTAGCTGATGCATAGTGGTGCCATAGTGTTCTTCATGATGGTAGCGCTCATCTGCTGGGAGCAAGGTTATTGAATTTGAACAGTAGCAGAGTTCCAATGACTTGAGATGTTTTAGTATCTGCCTTAAACTCTTCTCACAAAGGTTAATTTTCAAAACAAAAAATGCTGATCTTGGTGAACTGTTTGTGACATAAATTGTACACACTGAAGGAGGTGCAGTGGTAACTTTAAGTGTGAGGTGTTAAATTGCTGAACTAAGTACAACAGTCATCTGCTCAGAATACAGCATAATTTCTCTTCCTCAAAAGGGAAAATTTCCAAACTATATCACAAAGGGCAGCTGATAGTTTAATCTACACAAAGCAGTTGGCAATATAGGAAAGTATAAAGTAATTTGAATGGAAAGAATCTTGAAAAACTGGAAGTTGCTTTCATGTTCTAAATGTAGGTCTGGGGGCATGTGTAGTCATGTTTCCTATTCAGCAAGTGATAACAGATTCAGCTGCACTTCAGGAGCAAGTTGTTGAAATTTATCAATATAAAGTTAGTGCGTAAAAAGCAGTAGCCCAGTCTGGGTGATGAGGAGAAATTGGTTAATGTGTAGAAAATGCAGACTGTTTGACAGTTGACAGCACTTGCAGGAGCTAACAACTGCTTAGGAAGATGGATCAAGAATTATCAAGGTGGCTGCAGTATGGCTCAGACCTGAGAAGTTTCTGTATCCCTGCTCATAGCTCATAACAAGAGTTTCATCTAACAAACTCTTCTGAGCAAAAGATGGGTCTAAGGTGGCAGTGTGAAAGCTTGTTCTGTAAACTTTTCTCACTTCGCTGATGTGTAGAAACTTGTTCAGCAGTGCTTCCTTGAATCCAGTAGGGGGAAGCCTTGTACATTAGTTACAAGCTAGGAAAGAAACAGCAGCACTTTTCCAGGTAGAAAAAAATAAGATAATCTGTTTTGTCCTTCCAGAAATGGGGTGAAAACTAATTGGGCTTTTTTAATTATTTGGGCATATGAAATGTTGGGGTTTGATTTAGTTTCATAATGATTTAATTGATTCAATATAGTTTGCTAAAATTAGTGTTCCTTCCAATCTTAGGGCTTCTAGTTAAACAGATGATATGAGCTTGTTTCTGTGAGAAGCTTTCAGACAGCTTCTGTTGGTGCTTCTGAGTCAGGAAAACCTTTGGTATCCTTCTTTCCTAATATATGATCCCCTTTCCCCTGTTCCAAGGTTGACGAAGATTTAGTGAAGAATTCAGGCAAGTTTCTACTCTTGGACCGAATGCTTCCAGAACTGAAAAAAAGAGGGCATAAGGTAAAGCTAATGATTTGGGGGAGGGGGGACTGTAGTTGTCTCCTTACAAACTAAAACTGGTATTAAGGAATTTTTCTGGTTTTGTAGGTCTTGTTGTTCTCCCAAATGACTATGATGCTTGACATTTTGATGGATTACTGCTATCTGAGAGACTTCAAATTTAGTCGATTGGATGGCTCTATGTCCTACTCAGAGAGAGAAGAAAATGTAAGTACATGTACATGCTTTGAGCCTGTTAGCAAATTCTGCTTGTTCCTGTGACACTGGAATATGATTTCGCACTGCATTTAACCTTTAATAGGCAAAATACATCTATGTTGAAAACTGACATCCTTGCTGCTGTAATATCTGCAGCTCAGAAATGCTGAAGGAATGAAATGCGTTACTAACCAATATAATGGGTTATGGCTAAAATGGTGGGTGTTCACATACTCCTTTGCCCAAATGTGGAGTAAGTAATATATCAAGATTGTGGCAAATACTAATCTGTTTCACCCCTGCGTGAATTATTTCCTAGAACCCAGGATGTGATGCCAGCATCTATGGGAGAGTACTGCAAGTCTAATGCCAAATAAAGTAGATTTCCAGGAAATGAGGTTTTGTACCTAGTGGGACGCTTGTAACTTCAGCCTGAAATTGCACATGGATTTCTTCCGGCGCAATCCTTTGTTCCTGCATACTTGTAATGGTTTCAAATAACCATAGAATGCCTTACTACTGAGGCATATATTTATCGTGAAGAGCAGCCATGCAGCGTGGTTCTGGAAAACCACCACTCTGAGGGTTTGCAGGGGTGCAAAAGAGCAATGCATACATGGAGGAAGTACACAGGATGTATCTAGGGGATGTGCTGCAATTGCCATCTGGTCTCCAAAGTGTGCACTAGTGTTTATGAAGATATGGAAAAACAGCGGCAGATGACAGATCATCTGGCTCGAATTGTGCTTTCCTTTGCCTCATTTTTTTCTGTGCTAGAGTGTGGCTGAGGAAGACCAAACTCCTCAATGCTTAGATTGCTACTGTTTGAACTGATCCTCAGGAATGTCTCACTAGCTAAATGTCAGCAAGCTATAATGACTTTTATTAAGCTGGTAAAATTTTGTACTGCTGGCTTGTGGGGATTTTTAGAAGTTGATTGTGTGCCTACCAATGTGGTATGTGTACACGATGAGAGAAGTCTTCCAGGTCACTAGTCAAAGTTCGGCAAGGCTCTTTCTTCCTAGCTCCCTGACTTGCTACTGGTGCTACAAGTGCTGATGTCCAAGAGAGCCCAGAGGATATGGGCCTTTTGGAGAGCTTGGGTAGATGCTTCCACCTGGCAGTGGGGTGATGGTTTCTTTTTCTCTGCTGTGATCAAAGACCTGAAAATTACTGTACACTTCCAGTTTTCCGCCAGTATGTGGGTGGTCAGACCACGTAGACTGGGTTTTTTCTGGTATTGCAGACCTGGTAGGAGCTGTGCTGCCACTTGGAAACATCTGACAGTGAAAGTAGGCTAGATGCACACTAGAAGGCCAGAAAGTTACTGTTAGTTTTGAAGTAAGAGGAGGAGATACACAGGGTGGGTGGAAATTATAGCCAAGTTGGTGTTTTCAATTGTTGCCTGTGTCAAGAAGTAGATATGTTTTTTAGGCTCTGCTAGCTTAGGCTGTGCTTACATTACTCGTCACTGGATGGTAGGTTATGTGGAGGTGAATGTGGTTTAGAACCCTGCCTCATTATAATCATCTCCAGTCTGTGTGTTAGACAACTTGTTGACTGGAATTGTCAAATAAGGAAATACAGTTTCTTCATTTCTTGGTCTTGGCTTGTCCTGTCAGAATTGCATGCAATGTTTCTTAAAACCTTACTTTGGCCTCTGACAGTGTGTGCTGTATTTTATGTGTTCATCTGTTTAAACACGGGTCTCTCAAAAGAAAACATTAGCTGTGTTGTGTTTAATCCATCTGCTGTTTTTAATAGATGAATTCTCTTCCAGATCCTTAAATTTAATATTGACCCCAAAGTCTTCCTGTTCCTACTGAGTACAAGAGCTGGAGGCTTGGGTATTAACTTAACTGCGGCAGACACAGTTATCATATACGATAGCGACTGGGTATGTTGACAGACTGTTAACCTAGTGATATGTGCCATAAAATGCTTTCTCCATTGCTGCTTTTGATAATCATTTACTAACCTGTAATGGTATAGACCAGCTCTGTAGCTTTAATGAGGTGCTACATGAAGATAATAGTAAGTAGTGTATGCAAACATGTTACATATGAAATATGCAGCCTCATTTGAAAACTCCTATCTTATAGAATACAACATTAGAGTTGGTTTCCAAAGCTAAGCTGTTTGCCCCTGAGTCAGACCAAAAGCAAGAGGATTTTTTCTGTTACTGTTGAAGATGGCATTTCCTTCTTTCAATTTATTATTTAAGTTTGAATGTAGCTGGACCTTCTGCAGGTTCCCTGTTTCCAACTGCTGCTATATTAGTACCAGCCCCTTGAATTTCCTCTTGTGACTTGCCACATGTTTTAGTAGCTAGGATTCTGCTGCTCCTGTGAGTCTGGAGGCTCAGAAAAAGGTAGGTATGGAAGGAAATGACTGAGGACTTCTGCATCTTCACTTTATTTTAACAGACAGCTCTGCTGTTTGCATGACTATTCAGCTTCAGGAGAGTTAAAGCAGCTTTAGAAATGGGTGAAAACTTTTTTAGTCCCTTTTCTTTTCCTCCAACAAAAAAAAGCCACAACTAACCCTTAGCTAAATTTGTGATGCAAACCATGGCCGTATGTTGAAAACCGCAGCACATAGTGCAGAAGCAGCCAGAGCTAGCTGGGTTACTAGCTACAGCAGCAGAGCTTGTCATGGATGAGTTTTAAGAGTCGAGAGATGTAGGAGTACTGTTACACTGTGGCTGGCCTGCTTATTGCTTCTGCTCACTATTGAAAATGCTGCCTATGGTACATCTCTTAAAAAAAGGTTAATGGTGTAGCTAACTTTTTTCTTTATCTGCTCAGAACCCCCAGTCGGACTTGCAGGCCCAAGACAGGTGTCACAGAATTGGCCAGACAAAGCCAGTGGTTGTTTATCGTCTTGTGACAGCAAATACTATTGACCAGAAGATTGTGGAGAGAGCTGCTGCTAAGAGGAAGCTGGAGAAGCTGATTATCCATAAAAGTTAGTATCTTTCTCTTATGACTTCCTGTAAGCATGTGTTGCTTCTTTAAATCACAAGAGAACTCTTTCTGCTCTGTTTTGTGACTGCTTAGTGTTTTTTAAGCACAAAAAGCTTGTCATCCTTCTAACAATTGGCTATATAGTATTACTTTTCAAAATGCGATCTTGGACATGTTGTGGATAATTTCTGCAACAAATTAAAAGAAAGCACTTCCAGTACTTCTGGAATCATCATGTTATGACTACTCCTTTATTAGTAGTAGGTAAGGGGGGAAAAAAAATGGGGTGATGGGACAATGAGCCTACCTGGAAGAAAGTAAGGTAAAACCAGGCAATAAGGGAGTAGAGCTCTGAGCTTGTTGTCAGGAAAATAACAGTTTGTTTGACTTAATGTTTTTGGACTTTTAACATCAAAAATACTTGGGGGTAGATGACACGTCTGAGTTTATTATCTTTTAAAAATCAAATTAAATGAACCAGCATATAAATGGAAAAGCAGATAAAAAAATTCTTACTGCTTGCAGTTTGAATTTATAACAATTCTTGATTTGGAGCAATATGTGTACCTAATGACGTCAACAGTAGAGCAGTGTTTCATGATGTGAAGTTTAGTGATAGATTTTTCCAGTTGCACAAGCAAATTTGCTTGAGTAGGTAGTGTTCCCAATAATATTGTCAAAATAGAAGGTTGGTTTCTGGGGCATTCCTCATAAACTTGGTTGAGATTGCAAATCGTAGAGCTGTAAAATCACTGTAAAACAATTTTAGTATCCTGTTTGCATCTGTCCTGAATTTAAGAACAGTATAACAGCAGTAGAATAGTGCAGTTTGAACAATTAACCCGTGCTCAATAGAACAGTAGTCCCTGATTTTATGTGTAGAACAATGGTGATTCTTGTTGTGTTCTTGATTATATAGCTGGTCATACTCAGTCATGTTTAGAAAGTGTCTCTTTTGGTGGTAAATTTTTCTTATTCGAGTTCTATAGGAATCCTGCTTTGCTTCTGTATCTTATTCTGTTTGTGATATTTGGACAGTAGCTTCCTATAGCATTTTCCAAACACTAAGCTCACTTGAAAAATATGATTCTTGTAACTTAGTATGGGCTGCTGACAATAATTAGCCTTATATTGAACTTCAAAGAAGGTTAAGAACTTCTCATAGTATATTAAGGGCGGGGGTTGGAAGCCATTTCATGAGGGCATAAAGGGGCAGAAAGGCCACATCTGTAATTGCCTACTGCACAGTGTACTGCTTGTCAAGCCTAAGCTGTGGTTTGCCTCTTAGCTAATCTTAGTTTTATGCTTCCTTTATCCTAGCTTTAGATTTTTTCTTTGTGATCTGTTTGCCACTGTTGTCTTGGTGTGACTGCCAGGACTGCTGACTGACTCTTTGTAGGCATGTTAATGACCAATTTAACAAAAAATTGTTTGTTATTACTTGATTATGGCCCAACCTAAAAATAGAAACCCAAGTGGCAAGATGAGCACACAAACCAGAATGGGCTCTTAAAGGTAGACACTACTGTATACTAATTGGGAACTGGAACTGGTTGTACTGGAAGGAAGCTTAAGTGTCAAGTTGGGTACACCCTCAGCTTTGCAACAAGTTGGCTATTTATCTCAGTAATTATTGGTGAATATCTAAATCCTGCAGCTTAGGTAGGAGTGTCTCCTCCAGGAACCCCTGTAAGTGTAAGTGTAAAGATGATGTAATGGATCCTATAATTTTGAATATCTGAAAGAGCACTGGAATTTTGGAGCAGTGAATGAGGAAGGGATGTCACAAAGCTTACTTAAGTCAGGCCTTTCTGTGGTGTCTAACTATGTAGCGTGTGTACAGTACAAGTACTGGAGCTTACGAACTGGGGTTTGTTGCGAAACAATGCTTTTTTGGCCTCAGCACCAGGTTATTCCTTCTATCTTGTGCATCTGTTTTATTGAAGTTGCTTAGGAAACCTGTTGAGAAACAGGATTATTTTAGTTAAATTAGTAGATGTCAGACTAAGAGAAAATGATGGACATGAACTTTTCTTTAAGGTGTTAAGTGCTTGATAGGGTCTTCTGTATTTTTGTCACTATTATTGCAGTGCAAGACCTATATAGCACTAATTCAATGCTATATAGTTTGTGAAACTCTGAAAACTGAAAGGAAGAGGCTGCATCACTAATAATGCATGACAGGACCTGGATCCTGTGTGTCACATCAGGAGATGTTAAAAGGGGAGAGAATCCTATAGCTTAAAACCCTCTGGAACTTGCATCTGATTTGCACTTTACAGAGAAACAGTCAGTCCTTGGAGGGAGGTGGGAAAATGTGTGGGGAAGACTTCTGAAATCAAGATATAAGAAAGAACAGCAGTGAATGTGATGAAAGGGATTGATGAAGACTCATTAATAAAATGGGTACATGTGTTGATAAAAACTGAGGAAACTTGGCACAGAAAGGTAACCTTGCCTGTCTCCTTGAAATGTGCAAGACTGAGCTTGACTTCATCCATGCTCAGCTTTAGTTAAGTAATAAACTTGTATAACTTTTTCATATTTGGGCTGACATCCAGATTTTTATGTAGATAGGTGTTAGCATAGTCTCTTCAAGAAACCACACTGTCAGATGTTCTGTCATATCTGTCTAGTCCATTAAACTGAGGGATTTTTTTTCTGCAAACCACATCTTTCACGTATTTCCTATCTTGTGGTTAATACTGCTTACTTTGTTTCAACCAGCTCACAATACAAAGGGAACAAACTTCAGCATCCACCATCTAACTTTATTTGCAATGCTTTTACTGTAAGTAGAACTAACGGATTTTCCACTCCGTGTGTGCGTGTGTGCATGTTGAATTGGTGTTTCAATCAGTTCTTCTGCATACCACAGCTAGAAGGTGAAAGGCCTGCATGTAAACGTGTTACCTCTGACTCTTTTCCCCAGTTAGGGTATCAGTGTAAGGTGTGTTTACCTGAGGGATAAAACAAACATAGCATTAGTTTTGATGTGAAAGAGTAATTTGATACGTGCATCCAGCATTGATTTAACAATTTAGAGAATTTGTTCCTGAAATTTCTTCTTTCTACAGATCAGTTTAAAGGTGGCAGATCTGGTTTAGCACAGTCCAAGAGCTGCCTGGACCCTCAGGAATTAATGGAATTACTGAAATCCAGAGACTATGAGAGGTATGCAGATTTAATATTTTCCTTGGTCTGTGAGTTTGTAACTCGCAGCTTGTAAGCAGCTGTTGATGGCCCTCTTGTCTTATGAAGTGGTATGTGGATTTTCATAGTGGAAAGAATGTCCTAGGGATTCTGCTGCGTGGGCAGACTGACTTCTACACAATACTAACTGTAACATGCTTTTTTCTATATTAAGAGAGATTATTTCTTCCTCCACAGGGAAATTAAAGGATCTAAAGAAAAAGTAATCAGTGATGAGGATCTAGAGTTACTCTTGGATAGAAGTGATCTTATTGGTAAGTCAGACTTTTCATGTGTGTTTTTTCTGTTTATCAGTAAATTCATATTTTATAAGAGTATATATATCTAGAAAGCTGCCATAGCTTCCCTTTCCTACAGCTGTGTTGTACACTTAGAGACAACAGTAATTCAGAATATAGTCTTAAACATATTTTTTTGGGGAAAAAAATGAGCTGTTCAGAGTTACCATGGCTTGTCAGTGGATCAAATATTTTTTTAAGAAATATTTTTGAGATATGCAAATTCTAGTGCTTGATTGGACAAAGATATTATAAAAAAACCCCCTTAACTTTTCTGCGAAAGGAAAATTCTTATCCAGTATCCAGTTTGTCTAAACAGTAGGTTTAGTATGCTTTGTTTCCTTCAGCATCTTTAGGAAGCATAGTAATTACAGAATTTAGAAGTAAAAATTATAGCTAGCCTTTAAGTATGGTATGTATAGTTCGAGTAAAATAACTTTGTCATAGGAGAACTGTTGCTATACTTATTTTTTTTCCTAGATTAGCTGAAGAAATTGTTTTATAAAATTTATTTCAGTTAACTGACTGCTAATATAGAAAGCGATTGTTCATGCACTGATAATATGGTCTATCTCTATGTTTACAGGTTCAGGTTGCGAAGCAAAGTGATTTCTCCTTTCAAATTAGGGAAGGTCCCATTTATTTTGTGTTGTTGTCATGTATCATATTTATAATGGTTGTTTTTTTCCTTGGCTATACTAAGCAAAATTAATATATTAAAATTGTCAAAAAATGTTTATACAAAGATATTAGTCTAGCATTATGTGCTGAATATTTGGTACAGCTAACTGCAGTTAATGCTTCAGAAACTGAAATGCCCCCTCTCACCTCTGTAAGCCATAATTATTCAGTTTTGTATAAAGACCATACTTTTTCATTAGCTTTATATTCACTGGAAAGGCAACACAGTGATTTCAAGTGCTAGGAAAACAAGGTGTAGGTCTTTGTACTTTGGAAAATAATATTGTTTAGCAGAGCTGTAACTGTGTTTCTCCTAGTAACTTCAATAAATCAACTTACTGCATTTTGGTTTCTTCTCAGGAAAATGAGACTAGTTCAGGCAGATTTTAAAACTGCTTCTCTTCATTCAGATTTAGCCAGAGGTATTGCAATTTTTTTTCTTAAAGTACACAACTGAAAAAAATATTTCAAGCACAAACTTTTAGTAGCAAACTGCTGATTAAGGAGCAAAATTATTTTATCAACTTGCTCTCAAATCCAAACAAAAAGACAGTTTTTATGTCTGCAACAGTAAGGTTGCAAACACTTCACCTGTTGTTGTTGATCTTTGTTCTGTTTTAATCCTAGGTCAAATGAAGACCTCTGAAAAAATGAAAAAGGAAAAAATGGGTGTCTTCAAGGTCTTAAAAGAATCATCAGATTCCAATGCAGAATGTGTGTTTTAATGTGCAAATGCAGCCTGTAGTCTTACAGGACAAACATATGACTGACATCAGAACTCCGAGAGATGTCACTTAAACATACTGATCCTTTTTAAGGCCTTGTTCAAATCCCTCATGTTCTTTCAGTGAATTTTGACATGTTCTACAGTTGCAGTTGATAGTTTCATGTTGTAGCCTTGCTAAGCTTTCATAAAGAATTAAGAAAATGAGCCTGTTTCACATTTGCAGCTAGCTCTTGTGATCAGTGGTAAAAAACTGGCAAATTTGTGTAACAAATCTGCCTGTGGAAGTCCTAGAACACTTGTTTTTCATTTGGTTGGAATGGAGATAACATGTCCCTTTGTTACAGCCAATTGTGTAGTTGGTTTTATGCAAGTTATTTTGTTTAAATAAAGACCTGGTTTGTCCTAAAAGTGTACGGGTTTTAGCATGGCTTTTTAAATAAGCAAAGCTTCTGTTGTGTCCATTAATTCACTCTTTCCCTACTCATTTAGCACAAGAGCCAATCTTGCCCATTGAAAAAAAAAAAGCCCAAACCCTAACAACAACAACAAAAACCCAACCACAAAACCTTACAACAAAAAACGTGCAGCTTGAATGAGCCCCAAAAAGCCTAAATTTTTCTAGTGCAGACATTACTTCTGTATTGACTAGTGTGTCAGCTTGCACCACTAAGGTGCCCATTTGAAGCATGTTAAGGGTACTGGAGTGGGAAAGTGCAGAATGTCTCTGGGGGTGTGTGGTTGACCAAGGAGTGCTTTCTGGGAAGGGAGTGTTTAGGATTACAGTGGGGCATAATTACAGTGGGACAGGTGAAGGACATTACTTGCATATGTAGCCTCAAAGAGCCAGCTGTAAGCAATGGTTTTCAACTTGGGAAGCAGGTAGCTTTTAAACTTTCAATTCTGGTTTGTGAAAATGCCATGTAGGTGTAATTAGAAGCTGCAGTCAGAATTCTAGCTGGAGCTGTCACAGTTGCAGTTGTGCTAGTTATGACTAGGCACAGGTAACATGGAATAAAATAAAAGCCTACCTTATCTATCAGACTTTGGAAACTAGTTTCCAGTCACTTTATCATAATTTTCTATAGAGAGTAACCTGTTAGCCTGATATAGAGAAAGTTATATTAGTGAGACACGTTTATCCTTACCTCTATAAGGGTGCAAGTGCATCTGTTAAGTTAATGAGGAGGCTGGCTTTCATCTTTGTCTGTTGAGAGCCCTTTCTTGTTTCTAATTCCTGAAGACAAAAGTTTCATAAGTTTTCTGGTCAGTTACTTATTAACCTGAATAGTGCAAAGTCCAGCATGTGCTGTCTCCACCTTATATTTGCTGAGCTACTCTGCTAGTGTACTTTATACATTGTTTTATACTAGCAAAGACCTACTTAAAAGATTTAAGAGTAAATGATATATCTACAGTAGTAGCTAAATGGAATAATTTTAAAAGTTTTAATAACAAATGACATAACTACTTCTGCACAGGCTTACCTAACCTCTGAAGACTGATTTACCGTGCTCAGCTTGTGCACCTCCTCACTGTCACTGCAGGGTAATATGGTGGAAAATAAAAACAAACAAGAGTTTCTATCCCATAGCTAGCACAGCTAGTATTTAATAATTTTCTGCCTTCCTAAAAATGTATAAAAAGCATTAATGCTAATGGTAGCATTAGTGAAATGTAGTCACTGTTTAGTGATGTGTGGAGCTTGATATTATTTAGAGAGACTTCACAGAGCTGTGGCTGCTTTTCTGGCCCACCTTCAAAAAGTGAAAGCAATGCATGTTTTTTGCTTGCTGCCATAGAGGAGCCCATCTCTCTATCCCCTTATTTTTTTGGGGTCCCAAAGTATTGGAATGTCATTGATCAAAGCAAACAGCACCTTCTTGGCATGACCTTGCATTTCATGTTCCTACAGTCAAGAATAATGTTGCTATCCACCCAAGCTATGAAGGAGCAGTCTAACATATTTGTGAACTTAATACATACAGGCAGAGTCTAGGGCATGCTGTAAGGGGTGCTGGTGTTTCAGAAAGCAGCCTTCCTTTCCATAGATGGGAGATCCACAAGTAAATGCAGTAATGACAATGTGATGGTTGGGGTCAGGGGGACAACTGGTGCTAACAGTTTTAAATTGTTCTTGGTGAAATATTGTCCCCTTGATTGTTCATTAGAGGGGAAAAAGTATTTCGGCAGATACAAGACAAATTCTTGAAGCACATATTTGTCCGCATTACTTGAAAGCAATGCTTCTGTCCCATCCTGCACCCAGATAAGCTCATCTATTGTTACTTCTGTGTCTGCAGGTATTTGAGTTGTTGGGACCAAATGGCTGGACACAAAATTGTGGTCCGAGTTTGCTTGTGTACTGCTACTGTCTATTTGCAAGTTTCTTGGATGGTTGGTTGGTTGTTTTTTTTTTTTTTTAATCCGGCAAGCAGCTCATATTCTTAGCTGAGGAGAGGCTGCTGATGGTTTTTCCAGGTGATGACAAGAAAATGCATGATAAACTTAACTTGCACATTAGAATCTATTTAATGGCAGTTTGCCAGCACTCAGATGCACTCTGCACATACCATCATTTGGCTATTTTCACTTACCTGTCTAGCAAAGATGATGCTCGAACTGCCAAGATCCCACCTTGACAACAATCTGAGCTCACAGGGCTGCTGTTAGCAATTGAAACTTAAATGTGCAAGGTAAAGCAACTGGCAGTGCTGTATTTTTAGGGGGAGGGTGGTTGTGATGGTGTGGGGTGTGAGGAGGAGACTATGAGAGGTTTGTCTTGATCATTCTGTTAGGGTTTTTTTTGTTGTTGTTTTGCTCTTTTGCCATTTTCTGTCTGCTTTATCTCCGGGGGGCCAGTTCTGTTGAGCCACTGCCAGCAGTGGCATCTTAACTGTGTAAACAGTTTTAAAAAATGGTGATTTTTGTTCTCAGCTCAGAAGGGAGATGTGCTGTTCTGTCCCATGTAAGCCCTCTTTCCCAGCCTGCTGTGGCCCATGGCTTTCCATGCTGTGGCTGAGCTTTGGCACCCAGTGCTGTGTGGGACTCCTGCAAGCCAGCTGGGAGTAGCAGTGCACAACCGCTGTCTGCTGCCTGAGGAGAAAGGGGCCACAGCCAGAAACCCAAGTAAGTAATGGGTTAAAAATGACAGATTGTGCTTTGTGCTGTGCTGCACACCTATGTGAGACAGTCTGTCCGAGAGGATGCTGGCTCACTTACAATCCTCAGAGAGGATTGCCTGGCACTCTTCAGATAGAAACCTTTTACATATTTTCTTACATTATTGTTAACTTCTGAAGCAGGCAGCTCAGTGTCATTGCAGGCATGGCCCGATTTAACCTATTTTTGTTATTGTTGACAAACTCCAGATGCCAACTGTTAAACTGTGCAGGAATTTGGAAAGTCAGATTACAGTGAACACTGCAGTTGCCAAATATTTTGTCCTGTATAAATCATAGAATCATAGAATGGCCTGGGTTGACCAGGACCCTAAAGATCATCTAGTTTCAACCCCCCTGCTGTGGTCAGGGTCGCCAACCACTAGAGCAGCTGCCCAGGGCCCCATCCAGCCTGGCCCTGAATGCCTCCAGGGATGGGGCATCCACGACTTCTGCAGGCAGCCTGTTCCAGTGCCTCACCACCCTCTGTGTTAAAAAATTTCCACCTAATACGCAACCTAAATCTCCCTTTCTCTTAGTTTAAAACCATTCCCCCTCGTCCTGTCACTATCAACCGCTGTAAACAGTCGCTCCCCCTCCTGTTCATAAGGCTCCCTTCAAGTACTGGAAGGCCACAATGAGGTCTCCCCGGAGCCTTCTCCAAGCTAAACAAGCCCAGTTCCCTCAACCTTTCTTCATAGGAGAGGTGCTCCAGCCCTCTGATCATCCTTGTGGCCCTCCTCTGGACTCGTTCCAAGAGCTCCACGTCTTTCTTGTGCTGGCGTCCCCAGGCCTGGACACAGTACTCCAGATGGGGTCTCACGAGAGCAGAGTAGAGGGGGAAGGAGCAGAGTAGAGAGGGAGAGTATCATAAAAAGTGAATGCATCCTTTTTTTTCAGTGAGCTACAGCAAAGAGCGATCAAAAGTCCTCCCCAAGTAATGAATGTGAATTGCCTTGCTAGCATGTTCCCGTACTAATAAATTGGATCAACGCTGTATCTTCATTAGAAGCCTACATCTCCAGAGCTGTCCCTCAGACCTTTTGTAGTTCCCGACTCCTGTGTCAAGCCCCACACAATCAGTGTTTTCCTAGCAGGGCTGCCAGCCTTCACTGCAGGAGCTCAGCTGGGGCGATAAAGCATGCAGCCCGGGACAAAGTGGGGCTTGTTGTGTGTTTGGCACGTGGGGCTGGGGTGGGGAGGGCAGGGGAAATGCCAGGCACGGTTCAGGCTCTTCCCCCCTGACCCTTGATGCAAGAGCAAACTCATGAGGTTATCAGGAATGAGGCACATTTTGCTGACTGACGTTTCTACAGTACGAAAACAGTTGGTGACTTTGCACGCACTGGAGACCTCAGCCCACCCGCTGCTGTTTGGGCACAGCAGATGCCATAGCTCCAGCAGCCAGTATTTTCTTCCTGCAAGACAAGCAGACATCCATGGGGGCGGGCAGCCAGGAGCCCAGAGCCTGGCAAGGTGTGGGCAGCAAGCAGCAGCCCCAGTCCCACACCAGCAGGGCCAGAGCACTGGGCTGAGATGCAGCCAGAGCACGCTCTTGCTACAGGTTTACTCCTTCAGCTCTGCAGGTCGGTGCTCTCCACCCCCTGCACTGGCTTTTTGTCCAGTCCAGCCTGCCTGCACCCACCAGTGCTGCAGCACGGAGAGCCCTTCCCTGAGGAAATGCGCTGCAGAGGGGATAGAATTAACCCCCATTAACAGCAGTGAGGACAGATGTCACCTCACAGCAGGCCAAAAAACCCCACTCACACCTTGAAAAATAAAGCTGCTTGTGTCAGTATCTGGAGTTTGTACAGGCATGTGCCAGGGGCATGGAGAAGACAGGTTTTTCCCAGGGATGAGCCAGTCCAGGAGTTTGCTGGTTCAGCTATGCTGTCATTGCTTGCCTGCCCCTGCCCACAGATGGACTCGGAGGGAATGAGATAAATTTAGCTGGGCTGGTGAATTAGTCTCCTCCCCAACCTGCCAAAAAGCTGTACAGTTGATCTTGGTCAGCTTTACCTCAGGTGAGGATTGGCTTTTTGAATTGTGTTTGGGTTTTGGTTTTTGGGTTTGTTTTTTTTTGCAAGGCAGCAGTGCTGTGCTGTGATTTATCCTAAAGTGGAGGAAGCACAGGGCAAAGGAGTAAGGCGTTGCTGCAGGCTGCCAGGACTTGCCAGGACTTTCCAGGACATGACCCTGTCAGTAGCTATTGAACCCACTAACCCCAGGGGTGGAGGTGGCTCTATGCCTGCTGCAGAGGGCATGTATGTGGCTACAAACCCTTCTGTTTTCAACCCCTGGCAATTTGTTTTAAAGCAAAGATGACACTATGTCTTAGAAACCATTTATTTTTACACCAAAAGAACAGCCAGCATCTCATTCAGAGGTGTAAGCAGAGAAATAATTTCACCGCAGACCACCTCTTTGCTGTACATGGGTGGAAGTGCTGCTGCTTGGACCTTCCCCACATCAACCCCCACCAGCACCCTCCAGCAGCCATGCTTGCCTGGAGCACAGGGAGCAGGGCCATGCCTCTGGCACCCACCCGCACAGGGCATTGCACAGGGGACTGTCCCCAATGTCTGCAGACAGAAACAACTATGTCCATGGGGTCTGCCCTGGGATGGAGGAGGGGGTGTGTGGTGGTGAGACCTGCCCTCACCAGCCTGCACCCTGCCTGAGCCTGTGGTGCATGGTGGGGAGCCAGCACGGAACGGACAGGGACAGATGGAACCACTCAACGCTTCCCCTCTGCTCCAGGACTCCCTGGTTTCCATCAAGGATCAGGTAGACATTTTTTTCATAGTGCTCAGATTGTGGCTGTGGGGAATGGAATGGAGGGGTGCCTGGATGATGCATTAAGGAGAAGCATTGAAATGCCCGGTCCGGTCATCCTGTAGCAGTGCTGGATGCAGAGGAGGCAGCTCCTGGCTGCCTTGCCCCGGGGACAGCCCACCAGTAACGGCTATGGTCTGTGGCTTCGCTGTGCTCCCTCTGGCCTTTGCTGGGTGCCAGCAGGCTGCTGCTAACAGCAGCTGGGCAGCATGTGAGACCAGTTTGACTCAATTTTTTTAATTCCCCTCCCACTGTTCTCCAGGGTAAATACAGCCATGCACTGGGCATCTGTCCCAAGACCCTGGTCCAGTGCAGAGGGATACCAGAAGAAAGCAGACACAGCTGCCTTGTGGATTCACCCCATTTATTGAATGCAAACAGAAGGCAAATATCTGGGACACAGAAGAGGTGTAATCTGGCTTTGGCCTCTGATTTTCCTGTGCGATTGACAGCACAAAGGAGGAAAAAAATAATTCTGTGTATTAAAAAAAATAAATCTAAACAGTGAAAGATGAGACTAAAAGAATGTTGAACAATTAGTGACATCTCATGTGAACAGATGGAGGATTAATAATGGCAAGGAAATTCAAAGCCATGCCTAGCATTCCTTATTGCAAACAGGATTCAGCAGGGGGGCAGGGATGAGGCTTTTCAAGGAAAAGCAGCAGAGGAGAAACCATCCACACTGGCTTTGTGAGCAGCATGGTTCACTTTGGGAAGACAGTGACCACCTCATAGCCCTCTGGGGGAATCACCCGTTCCCGGGCGTGCTTCTCGCAGTAGATTTGGTCTTCCACGAAGAAGTGTCCTTTCTGCTTGAGGTTGGTGCCGCAGTCACTGCACACATAGCACTCGGGGTGACGCTGCTTGTCTCGGATCTTCACAAACACCCCTCTGGGGAAGGAACCAGCACCTCTCAGTGCCAGGTGCCCACCAGTGCCTCCCTCCTTCCCAGCCACCTCCCACCCACCCCAAAGCACTGAAGGTGGACAATTTTTTCCTGCTTCTGACAAGTCAAAGTATAGACCCTACTTCTGGTCAGGCAGATGTTAACATTGCTTGGAGAGCCCAACGTGTGCTGGCATGGGAGCCCTCCTCTGCAAAGTGTTTCCTAGCTCTGGCCTGCCTGAGTTTCACAGGACAGTCCTATCACCTGTGGTGGTAAGAATCACTGTGATGGTGTCTGGAGCCAGCAAAACAGCCTTCAAATGCCCAGGATCAGGCATCAGCTTGACCATCTGGGGTAGCAAAATCTGGGTCCAAGCCAAATGGATTCCAGCACAAATCTAGAAATGACTGCCACCACCAGCCACTGTCCTTTTGCTAGTGATGGATGCGCCAGGTATGTATGGGAGAAGTGCAGAGACCAGCTCCTGCCTCTGATCTCAGACACTGCTGCTTGGGAGCTGCAGTGACTGGATCCACCCAAATGTGGACCAGCTCTTACTGGAAAACTTCACAGCTTAACCCAGATGATGAGGAAAACTACATAGCAACTCGTTAACTACCACCAGCAGCAACACAACAATTTGCCAAGAGTATAATTTTTTTTTGTTCCAGCAGCCACCTATATTTTCTGTAATTCACTAGTTTTTAGTGCTATTCATAGCCTTGTGCTTTCTGAAACTCCAGATCTACACAGCTGGTAAAATAATTGTACAATTTGTCTCTGATTCATGTTTTACAGGCTATGGATTGCCTCTCTAACGACTCTGCCAGTCCTTGGTGCTCTACGCATGTCAGGACCATGCTGTCACAGCAAGACGGGTCTCAGCAACAAACTGATAGCTTCTTGTGGGTGGCATGGGAGAAATCGTAATTCTTCCATGATGATGCAGCTGGACTACCAGCACTCGACTGCTGGAGTCAGCTGTTAAGCTAAGGGGGTTGTAGGGAAGATTCATGGTTGAGAAACTGAAAGGTGAAGCAAACATATGGTTTGGGTCCCTTGTGCTGTCACTTATGGTACAGCAGCTCTGTATCAAACCCATGCCCCTGCTGTGCTGAAAGTCGGATGTACCCAAATCAACAAAAATTATCTCTGTGTAGACATTGTGGAGGTGTGTGGTCTTACAGCAGAGTGAGGAGCAGAATGCAGCTCTCTCATCCACATTTACCACCAGGGCAAGTCCCAACTCCACGTTCTAAGAGTGTCAAGAGATGAAAATCATTAAATACACAGGGCCTGAATAGAAAGGTCATTTGATTTCTGACTGCTGTAAACAGATTTCAGGTAGGAAGCAAAACACTGCAGCAACAACTGTCTCAAAGTTTGTCTCACAGGACTTGCTCTGTAGAGGGAAATCCAACTCTTGGCTCACTACAAGGAACTGCAAAGTTAGTGTTATCAAAGCTGGTGAGAATAAACATGCCTTGAGCCGGTTCCTAGATGCACTGGATGTGGGTAGGTGAAGTACAGCGCCTCAGCCCCTCACACAGGTGTGGGATGCTCGGCCACGGCCTGCCACCCCATGGACAGGCTTACTTACACAATGCCAGATCCACACTTCTCGCACATGGGCAGCTTCTGTGCATTCCCAATCGATGCAGCCACCTTTGTGGTGGGGGCTTTGACGCTCCTAAATCCAGATGGTTTGGTAGGGTCTCCTGGGGGTGGAAGGAGAGTGCTTCAGAGCATGTGAGATGCGTGGCACTAGGCTCTTCCTCCCATGCAGATGCTCTGCTAGGGAGGGGTGATGTTCTTTAACCCCAGCTCTGAGGCAGGGATTCATGCATGGAAAGGGGGCAGGGATTTAGGGGTGTGTGGGGAGGAGGGAGAGAAGGGACATAGCTGAACCTGGCCCTGGAAACCTGAGGGCCTGAGACTGTGGGCAGTCAGACAAGATGATATTGTCTCTTCTTATCTTAATAGCCTATCAGTCTCCAGCTGACGTGTCTCGCATGCACAGATGCACAAAGCCAAGCAAAGCCTCAGCCCCAGCCTTGGCAGCAGCACTGGAGTCTGCCTGCCATGTCAGGACTAACTCTCCAAAGGCACACCCTGATGACCAGCAAGGTCAGGCACACATCACAGTCTGGGGCAGCATCACTGGCACAAAAGCTGAGAGGAAAAGTTGGGGAACTGCCCACTGGCCCTCTTTGTCACCCAGCCGAGCACAGAGTGCAGCCCCAGTGCCACCGCTCACCTGTGGGGTGGGTGACACTGCGCTGCTTTGCCTCTGGGGCAGCCAGCTCCATACAGAGATGCTGGCCCAGATGTGCAAATTCCCTAATGGAGGCAACAGCCCATGCACCCTCTAAACACAGCAGGAAGCACCTGGCCTCTGACAGAGTTGCTGCAAGTGACCCTTGCTGGGAAGGAAGCAGCAGCAACCACATTTTCAGGCTCTTCCCTATCACCTCTGCTCACTCCCTCTGCCTCAAACAGCACTTTGCTCGCATCAACAACATTAGCAGCATGTTTTTAAATCTCTAAAGGAATCAGCTTAATCAATACTCACAGGAAACGTAGCGTGTTCCACCCTGCAAAACACCCTCCACCTAAGAGCGCAGGGTCAGGTCTAAACACAGACCAGCCGAGGTGCTTCCACACACAAGCACCCACATGCAGACCCCGCGTCCCAGGCAAGGCTCTCAGCTGGTTTAAGTCAGCACAGCGGAAAGAGACAGCAATGCCCTGAGGGACTTGTCCCAGCTGAGGAGATAGTTCTCTGCTGCTACTCACAAGTCACTGCCTGAAGACAGGCTTGGAGAAGCAGCCAACAAATGGTGCATACTTTTATCTGCTGTTTATCTCCGCAGACATGACCTGACTCAGCAGCAGTGGAGTTTGAGCCTGGCCACGCAGCAGGGCAGGCAGGGGGGCACTGTCACCTCGGGGACAGACATTCCTTTGGGGATGTGTAACCTCCTGCTCCGCGTGGGTGATTATCAGCTCACAGTGGAGCAATGCCAAAGCCTATCCTGGCCTGTGATCGGGTAGGCAAACCTTGTGCCAGAGAATCCCAATAATGCTGAAAATCTTCAAAGAAAGATAAAATAGAGAGGCTTTTGCTTCTTATCTTCTTCAGCACTACTAAACACCAGGGAGGACCTTGGATGCATGAGAAGTCCCGGCTACTCCAGAGCCTTCCGTGCAGAAGCTGAATCCTGAAGGGCAAGTTGCAAACACTCAATATTTAAAAGATGCTTTCAGGTAGGTGTTTTAATAGCTTATTAAAGACTCCAAGACCCTGGTTTCTTTCTTCCTATTGTTTCCTTATTTCCTTCATTTTGCTCATTCCTTACCAGTCCCTCAGACCTACCGGCACTTGCCTGACCTGTTTCCCTTTGTGGCAAATATCTCAGTACCAGGTTTTTTGCTGGATGAAATTGAACATTTGACTGCCAAGCTAATAACATAAAAGACAAAGTCTCAACTGGTGTAAGGAAAACCAGTCATTCTTGTAATTCTTTTTCTAGTTGTTTATTTTATTTTATTCAAGGAGAGAAGAGACTATGATTTGGCCCCCACCTAAGTTAACTGGCTATTTTACTTAAAGTCTATAGTGTGAACTGCATAAGTCCAGACGTCAGATCAAGAATGCCAAGCAGAGCAAAGTTTCAGAGATTAAAAGCTATGAACTGCTCACTGTGACCCAGCTTCCATGTTTTTACATTCAGCTGCAGAAGTGGATCCTTTTTCTCATGTAGAGGGATGGAGATTAGAAGCTTTAGGGCTCACTGAAGAGCCCTACCTTGTGGTACCATTCAAAGTCTTGAATCTAAGCCTTTAATCAGTGAATATTATCTTAAAGGGCAAAACTTTAGAAAGTAAAGAAGTCTTCTTTAATGTCTTCTTCATAACTAAGTGTTGTAGGGGTTTACTTCTTGAGCATTCACTCAGTAAGTGAGCAATGATATGGGCCCATAGACCCTGAAACTAATCAAGGAAAGGAAATTTAGGAGTACAGTTAGTGAAAGGGTCTGTTTCTCTGGAAACCATCTACACACGCTACCTTGAACAATCACCAGCTAAGGAAGGAAAGTAAAGTTTTAGATGTCAAACACTGTATACAGCCCTAGAAATGGAAAAAGGGAAAAGCACACTCAGATTAGGTGTGCAGTGAGTGCTTACCTTTCTCTTCTGACTCCAAAATCTCTTGCAACACGAGGAAGGAAGCAGATTGTCTGGGTGGCTCATTTGACTCTTGATTCTCCTGCAGCATCTTGTAAACCTCAGATTCTCTGTCTATGACGATGCCGCCTGGGGGCTGGTTGTGCTGATCTAAACTGAGGAAGGAACAGAGAACACGCTTGTTAAATGACTGAAAACTAAAGCCAGTCCCTCTAGCAAAATTTTCACAACACATCATATGACTGAAGAATGAACGTGCAAAACAAACACACACAGAACGCCATAAAACACAGAGGTGTTGGATGTGCTTGCACAAGACAGCTGCAGCCCAGGTGGGATCAGCACGAGGGGCTATCTGCATATGCTGCTGTCAACAAGTTCTCACCGACCACCTCCAGCTAGTCCCCAAGTGTTCTCCCTGCTTTGAATTACTAGATACTCCAGAAACTAAAACATTCTGCCCAGGAAATCACAGCTCTGTTAATAGGAAAATAAAGAACTTGTGCTGGGATGGGAATCCCACATGGTAGCTGTGCCATCTCTGCATATTCCTTGCATGCATAAACTGCCTTGCACTGCAACCTTACACTGCTACAAATCTCAAATTAAGTAAAGTTTATTCCATTAAAACAAAATCTTTGCCAGTACATTATGAGTTGGTCCTAAAGGCCACCTTCACAAAGTAACAGCTGTAGGATCTAACTAAAGATCCTCTGAGTGCCAATAATTTAATTTGGTTTTCAAGTGAGTATTATTATTTCCCTTTTATAGGTGGAGGCTCTGAGCCACAGCCCATTTACAGCATCTAAGGTTAACAAGCAGGTCAAGGGCTGAGGAGATTTCTGCTGAAACTAAGCTCTCCTTTCAGCTCCCTCCTGAGGCACTGCTGCTGCCACACGTCAGGAGGGACTTGCACCCTCAGCCTAGAGCCTGAGGTGCTTCAGAGGCAGCTTTTCACAGTGCAGGGTAGCTCTAAGGGTGGTCATTGTGCCACGACACCAGAAGGGTCTTTAGGGAAGAAAAACAAAAACAAAAAAGAGGCTGGAGGCAGTACCTAGTACCATCCAGTGGGTAAAGGGCAAACTACAGGCTTAAAACTGCAGGAGGATATTCACAACATCCCCTTGGAAAAGCTTTCCGACAGACACTGAAATACCAGAGGAGATTGCCGTGGACAGGTGAGCAGCCTCCATTTAAAAAGACTAATATTTGCTGGGAATGACTTAAATTAATGCTTTAAATTGACCAAATGCTGGGCTAGGAGACAGACTAAGTGACATGGGGGGGTTTCTGCCTGCCTTGTATTCTGTGGCTGGAATAAAACATCTCTGGAAAAATGAGACAACTGACAAGTCTCCTCTGACAGCTCAATTACATAATGCAGCCTTATAAATGTAAATGGTCTATTAGGTTTCACCATTCTTGCATCCTGTGACTGCCTGAAAAGCACATAAACATCCTGAAGTTCAGACTAAATTGCAGAGGGAAATCTTTTTCTTGAGGAGGCAACTGCATACTTTCCATGCCAAGGTGCAATTGAGTCATCTGCGAGTTACTCTACATAATAAACTCTTCAAGCATCAGAGGTAAAATCATCACACATGTTCTAAAAAGCTATTTCCATAAAAAGAATTTCATAAAATGTTTCCATCTATAGTAATTTTCAGTGGAGCAGGAAGCACATTAGACTTGCAAGCAGCTGAACCCTTGAAGCCTGAATCTCATTTACTGAAGCAACTCACCCAAAATAAAATAATGATGTGCCTTCTATTACACAGAAATTGTCCTAGGTTATCCCAAATGAATCCATGCTCCACATTGCATTAATCTTATGTAAACTCATACTCCTACCACTCTATCCACCCATAAAAACATTAGGCAAGAAGCCTGTCACAGCAGTTTCACTAACAGTTTCACTAACATGCATTCAAAAAGCAAAGGCTAAATCATCTTAAAGAGCACTAGAGTCAAACAAAGCCATCACATATCAACCATGCATTGTGACAGTGTGCAAAACACACAGATCAGCTTTGCACCCTATAGATATACTTGCATATACAAAACTTCCAAAAGACTATAAAAAATCCTAGAACTTGTACCAGCAGAGTGAAATACCTCAACTTGTCAAGGCAGAAGGCTATGTGCTGCTTAAAGAAAAAACAACCAAACACCAAAAAGCACATGCGTCATTTGAATGGGCAAGGCCACAGGTATGGCAGTTGCGCCTGCAGGAAGAAGTCTCCGTATGTCAGCTGATTTATGGCATCTCCTGTTACACGGGCACTTTATCTGTAGCAATCACCAGCAACCGGTGTCTTTTTCCAGGTGCAAGAACTCCCCGAAGCAGAAACTTTGTGGGGGACAACTCCAAAAACCTCTAATGGATTTCAGACTCACACAATCATTGCTGGATTTCACTGCTTCTACCATGGGCAACGCTGACTGAATAACACTGGATCACTGAGCTTTGAATATTGTCAAGAAGTTGATAATAAAAACCATAAAGACACAGCTTTGCACAGTGTCTTCAGAAAAGCACAGCTTATTATTTACTAACATCACTTTACTATTTTATATTAGCACAACATTTTGTGACGTTTACAAGGATCTCAAAGCTGGGTTACAGGAAGACCCGGTACTTGGAGCACTCGCTTTTGCAATGAAATAATTGCCAATGCCTGGGGCTCCTTGGTGAGTTTTACCAGCTGTCCAGATCAGCACAGCCAGCCAGCAGAGCGTGACCTCTCCTGGCGTGCACAGTATTGACTTCAAGCCAGAGCAGTGTCTTACAGCAACTAACTGGACTGAGTAACAAGGCCAGAGTAAATCCACAGCCTCCCATTATCTCTTGGCTCCGGGTGCAAGGCAAAGCTTGGCTGTGTGGTCCATGGGTGAGGATGCCAACTTTTCTGCTTTGATGCATGTGCTCAGCCAAGGAGGGTACTGTGAGCAGTCGAGTTGCTAAGAGATCTGGCTGTGGCTTTTCACTCCGTCCTGTGGAAGCCATGGGACCGACCACCTCCCCAGACCACATGCCACACAGCTGCAAGCAGCTTGGTCACATAGTGGGGTAACTCTGCTGAAGGTTCACATCTTCTGAAAGTATTCAGCTTTGATTGGAGCTCTCCTGTGAGACGGCTAAATGTGCTTCACCCATCTTGATACTGAAGTCCTCCCTGTAAAACCCTGTGGGCTGTCATTGAGAGGTATGGGCCAGCTGGTTCCCAACTGCCACAGAACAAACACCAAAGAGCACCCAAGCCTTGTGATGCTGAAGCTCTCCACAGGTCCTGCAAACCTCAGAACACATCAAGCATCCTCCACTCCTACAGGGAAAGATGCAGTCCCAAGAGCAGCAACCTGTGCAGACAAGTCGGAAGGGGTGGGAACACAGACTGGGTCCTCCATGTGCCTGGTGCCTGCCCAGGCTGCTCCAAACTCATGAGTGTTATCAGCCAAAGACGGAGACCCAGGCAGACCTGCTTCAGCCTGAAATGAAACACACCCACCGCACAACCATGGCCCAGCTCGCAGCCAGCGAAAGGATACGTGCGGCAGCACCTTCCGGTTGCAAAAACAACAACAATTATTTCAGTGCAGGAGAAACAACAGCTTTCAGGATAAAGCCCTCTCCTGCCCCCAGCAAATCCATCTGCTGTAGCTGGCTCCTCCAGGAAAGCCACCAGCTGCTGTCAGGGCTCTGCTGTGCAGATACACAGGGGGCAATGGACACACTGACAGGCTGAAATGATGTTTTGGTGCTTCCCACGGCACTGGACACAGACAATGCAGAGAAAGCTCCTGAGAAGAGTCATGCACTAATGTCAGAAAGGTGAAATGTAAATACTGTTTCCTTGTGACCAGCCAATACCATGAGCTACAGACAAGGACGAGGCACTCGTGGACACCGAGATGTGAATGAACGGATGTGCTGAGCCAGCCACAGAGGCAGCAGGCAGATTACCTGGCGAAATCAGGGCTAATGGAAGAGATCTGCCCCTGCAGCGAATCCATGATGTTGCTCTGCGAATAGAGCTGCAGGGGAGAATTGAACTGCACATGCAGCACTTTGAGTCCCGGCACCTCCACTTCCATGGGGCTGTTGGGGCAGGCCTGGGCTGCGTGCTTCAGCTGCTCAGGCCCCACTCGAACTTGGCTGGGGACGGAGGAGGTGCTGTGCCTCCGCTGTGGCGGCTCGGAAGTCTGCGCCTGCAGAGGGTTATAGACGGAGGCGAAGGGAGCCTGCATTGCGCGTGTCGGCGATGGGCGGCTACAGGCCCAGGTATTCACATGGGCAGTTTGAGTTGTGGTTGTTTGGGGGTTCATTTGTGTTTTACATCGTAGAATTGAGCGAAAACACAGAGGAGGAAGAAAGGAAAGAAGGAATAAATTAACGAAGGGCTAAACCTAATACTCCAAGCGATACAAGCAGTTGCAGAATACTGTCTGTCCCTTGTGCTAGAAGGACACAGCACTGAATACATGACTTTACATTAAAGGCTTCTGGCTAATGCCAGTCCTCCCATCATTCCTTTGCAACTTGCCGTGTTTCAGCATGGGAAAGATGAAAGAGATGCCATGTACCCCACATACAGCTGGGCTGACAATGGACCTTCCTGCTAGGAGGAGCATAGCGAGCCACAGCACTAGAAGAAACCCACCTCTTTGCTGATCCCTACAAGAAAAAGGGATCACTCACAAGTTTCCAGCCAAATATACCTGGCTTCCAGGGAGTGCTCTCACCGGAGAGGACTCCAGACTAGACCAGTGGTGGTATTTGACTGCCAAATGGTCCCGTCAGGTTAATGCAAAGTCAGATTTCCCTTACCCTTGCTCTGCTTTTGCTCAGCCCCTGAATGAGGCTGCTGAGGTCTACCAGAAGGACATGAGGAACAAACATCTGTCACCTCACCTGCCAACTGCAGCACCATAACTCTGCCTGCAGCCCCACGCTGCAGAGGGGGCTGCCAGTGCAAGAGGCCAATTTCAGGCAGGGACAAGTTTTCAGGCTTGTGTTAAACTACAATCTCAGGTCTTAGTGCCCTGCAAAAGCAGAGGCTGAAGTTACTTTTGTCTCCCCATTCATAAATTATGAATTTCGTTGAGTATCACCTAAAACATTGGTCTTGCAGCTTTTGTTGTAAAGTGGCCAAAGTCTTCCTAGCAGTCTGGTACTGCTATACAGAGACTTAGGGCAGTTAAGCAACCTGACCAACACAGCCAGAAAGATTTCTGAAAGCTCCTGGTTTATTGCTTCCAATGAAAAATGAGGAACTTTGGACTTCTAGGATAAAGTAGTATCTTTGTTGAAGCTCAGATGCAATCACAAAAATCAAGAGGCCCTTTTAAGGTTGGGACCTGTTCCAATACAATATATATAGGTATGAATGTTTCAGCTACTTTTTAAAACTCCCGTGAAAAGCAAAGTTCAATAATTAAAAATAGAAAGATCCAAACTTAGGCAGAGCTTGTCTATGAAACCCAAGACAGCCAGGAACAGGGAGGCATGTGCTTTCTGTGCTAGCTGGTACCCTTCCTGCCCACAAAGCCAGCACAAAACTCTAACTTTACAACGTGCTCGTAACAAGCTATCAGGCACCTGTTTAGACCAGCGGGCTGGTATGTCATGCTGAATGCACGCGGAAACTGCGTCGGTCTCTGCTAAACAAAGAAACACAACAGCATTAATTTCGCATCTCATGAAATGTTCCCCGCTCCTCCGAGCCCTACCCCTGGAAACCACATCCACGCTTGTGCCTCTGCTCCTTCCCTTGTCCTGAAAGAGATCCTTTCTGGGTTAAAAAATTGGTACCTCTGCAATGAACTTGTGTCTCCTGGAGCCTTCCCCTGGGGGCCTGGGCAAGGAGCGGAGGCGAGGAAGATACTTACGGCTTGGTAGGCTCCAGGGCCCCAGGTGATGTCTTTGACTCCACCGCACTGTTGAAGGTCTGGATGTTCTCTGAGGAGTACAGGCCTGCTGGGCTGTTGTACTGAGCAGTGATCACTCTGGGGGCAGAAGCCGTGGCAGCAGTGAAGGGCACCGCGCTCCGGTTGTGTGCACTTCCTATGTGCCTTATTTCCTGCATGCAAAGGAGCAGAGGCAAAAAATCAGAGGTGCTCAGGCATGCCGGTGGGATGTGGTGGGGCAGCCTGAAGCGATAAGCCACTGCTGTGGTGGCCTTTGCATGTGGTGTCAGTGGAGGAGCACATGACCATGACCACCAAAGCAGGTGAGCATCCTCCACACGATGAGCGCCTCTGGCCCCATCATGGTCGGCTTCAGGCTGACCTTCAGGACACTTCAGAGTTGACCTGCTGGGAACATAAGAGCTCAGAAACACTGCCATAGCTATTAGCTCGAGCTGCCACATGCCTGGGAGCTCCTGCAAGCCTACAGGAAGCCACAGGACCTACCTTCTTTATAAGACTACACATTTTAAGCATTCCTTGCAATTCCTGAAAGCAGGGCTGATTGCTACAGTGAAGTGAAGATGAGGGGAGGAAAGAGCAGCACTCTCCAATGACATGTGAAAGTTTGGCTTTCCTTAGGTAAACCCAAAAAGAATAGATTTGTCATTACTACAAGTGCTCTGGAGCATATCTGTTCCTTCAGCTAAGACTGGGGTTCACAGCTGTCTTTGATGAACAAATTTGGGTTTTCTGGACAAGAAATTACCACAACAAAGGTGGGAAGATGACCCTTGTTAATACAAAAGACTGTCCGCAGACAGTGACAGCTAAATGCCAGACTTCTTCAGCGCCAGAAGTATGAGGTACCACCCAGATGTTTTGGGTTTGCTGCTAACTGGAGGCTTCCAGAGGTACTAGTGGATACCTAGAAACATTGGTTACAACTTAAAAAGAAAGGTGCCAAATCCATGTTAAATAAGACATGAGCTAAGACTCTTCCAAACCACAGGCAACACTAACAAAAATGGGGAAATTTCTAAGCCCCATCACTAGTTCAGCAGGCTGGGAATTAGCACCTTGGGGCAGAGCCAATAACATTCAGGGCTTACTTCTCCCCAGAGAAGACACTTGACCAAACCAAGGAGTGAGCACAACAGGGTCTCACTAGAGCAGGCAGAAGGTGGCTGAAATATTCAGGGCTAAAAGATGGCACCAAAATGTGAATTTTGAAATGTTTCAGCCAGCTGTAGAAATTGGCAATGGGATCACTACAGGGCTAAGACACAATAGCACAGGATGAAATGAGGCCCTTCTTAACATATTGGGCCCATGGTTCCCAGTTATAATCAACACAACCAGCTCCCCGTCCCACTCCATACAGGCACTGACTTCTACAGCAACAACATGAGCCTTCGCCACCCTTTGAACATCTCGCGGCCTTTGTTTGATAGAGCTATAGTTACAGGATAAACCAGAATGACTATATTCCCCTACAGATTTTTCTTGATATCACTTTTATGTCCTCAGATTTTCTTAGGCAGCTGGCTAGCATTCCCAGACTGACAGATGGGAGTCATCTCACTTCATGGCACTTGAATGCTATTCATGGCATCAAGCACAGTATAGGATCCCTCAGAGAACAGCAGGGCATATCCAAAAGCACTCATGAGTTACAAGTCATTTGAAATCAGGGGGGTAGTTCAAGATGTTCAGGTGTGGGGTGGCGAGACTGCTCTCCCACAGCTTTCTGGCTGATATGTATGGACATCAGCCATGAAGCTTTCCCACACACCAAAGGAAAAAAGACCCTGGAGTAATTAGCTAATCTCCCTTTGTTGCAATCTCATCCAAAGCACATAATAGTGCTCATAAAAATAGTCTTTCCCAGGGCTGAAAATGCAGATTTTACCACGGGGAAAAGTATCAGTGATCTGATATCAGCACTAAATAAACATGCTAGCCCACCATGCAGAAGGCCACAAGTAGGAGAGGGTTTCAGATGTGCACGCAAATAGTTCGTTTAATGAAAGTCAGAAGCAGAAGTTTTAAGCTAAATGGGTTATACTCTTACATCAAATAGGCTCAAATTTTAAATCATGCCACAACCTGTATTGTGGAAACATTTAATATTAACCAAGAATTAGAGAAAGGGAAGTAATTTAGGGTATTTTATTTTTTTAAGTCTGGTTTCCTAAGGAATTAAGGTGTCTCAATTACATACTCCACGTGCATGTGGGCACATTCTCACCCTCATCAAGGACCTCTGAATCTGTCAGCCAAGCCCAAATCAGTTTGACAGAGTGACGGAGGCCTCAAGGATGTTTAAGCTCCTACAAACGTTGTGAAAATAGACAGCCAGATGGAGGAAAGAGACTGAAATCACATTAGTGCCTTGACTCCAGCAATAACTGCAACATGCACTCAGGCACAGAATCCACACAGGAGATTTTGGCCCACTTTTGGCCACTGAGTAGGTTTCCTGCTGTGTAACAACATCCCAGGACCATAATGAAGCTTTCAAGTGTCAGGATGTCTGTAGTAGCTCTCATGTAAAGATCACTAAGGGAGTTTATAACAAGTCAAACAGAGATATTTGTGCAGAAGGTGGTGTCTGAAGACTAGACTAGAAAAATCCCATTTTAAGAACAGTGTCGAAGGTGTATAAGCTGCAAGTCTACAGACAAGTATTACAAGAGCATTTGGATAATCCAAATTCTTGAGCACTTCCTGTCATGCTGTGATGCTCTTTCTGCTTGAGCTGTGGAAGGAATTTGCGAAGAACAAGTGCTTTCATGAGCCAAAGATCAAAAGATAACGTGTTCTTACTGTCAAATGTATTTACCAGGTATTTGCCAGACCTACCAACCCAGGCCCTGTGCTGAGCAGCAGTTTTGTTAAAGCCCCAGCTCCTGGAATCATGTGTTTATGTGAGTTTATATAACTTATTACTGGAAAAAAAAAATTGGAAATGTGACACTCCCAAAACCCTGTCCATGAGCAGGCAAGTTAAAAATATTTGTACAAAAACACTGCTATATTGTGCACGTGTTGGGGATGCAGCCCCTGGTTTATGCAGTTGAAATGCCCAGGGTTTGCAGCATCTCTAAGGCTGTGATGTTCCCAGGACCAATGGAAGGAAAAGGGGGCAAGCAGCATTAAACAGCATCCCTGGCTGAAGCATGAACTGCAAGAACAGTAAGCAACTGTCTGTTTGCAAAGGAAGAGCTGGCAGCCAGACACAAGGACGTGCTCTTATCCGGTCAGAGCAGGACCTGCTCACTCTTTGTCAGTAGTACAGAGGAGTGTGACTAACATTAGATCTTTTTTGAGACAACTTTGGTTGGTATCTACAGGCAGATCCGGAAGCACTTACCTCATGCTTCCTGCAAGCCATGGTGCTGCCTCAGTCCCTTGACACTGACCCTGTCTGCAGTGGGATGCAGTCAGAAGCGAGCAGGGGTACCGGCAGTGGTTATTTCAGTCTGAAGTTGGGGTATGGAAGCTTCCAAGCCTCCAGGCAGGATACTTAAGAGCTGTATTTTACTACTATAAACTGATACCATGATAGTTAAACTGCTTAGTCTGCGCAGACACCAGCCTCCTTCCTTTGCTGAGGTAATCTCCAGAGGGGCTGTCAGAGGGGCTACCCCAAGCTAAAATGGATTAACTACTGCACAAACATCTCTGCCAGGGTGCTGCTCCTGAACTCAGAGGGGTCTCATCTTGCTTCACTTTCAAACTGAAGTGGACTTTCAAGGAGAAAATAAGCCACATGAGGAGGCTGTAAACCAGAAGACAATCGTTCATCAAAAAGAGGATGACTGCAGTGCCACTAATCCATTTCCAGTTTACAAGGCGCAACAGATACATTGTCTTAAAGTCCCCCCACTGGGCAGAGGCTGACTTCCAACACAAGCAGGGCCATTCTTCCAATAGCCTCTTCCATTCCTGAAACTATCTCCTCTATATGAACGAGCTCCAAATGGCTTTGGAGCATGACTCCCACGAACTCCCAAGTCCTTCAGGCACCTGTGCAAATCCCCCCATTGCAGAGAAAAAGCTACTTCCAATCCCAAGGACAAACAAGGTTTGCATGACCCCAGCTTTAGGTCAAATACACAGGTCTCCTGCCAGATGGGTTTTCTGGTGGTGGCTGTTGATGGCAGCAGCCCTCTCTGGGGGCAGACGGGGACACCGCCACATGCTGCACGCACTGCACCACGGCCCTTCCAGCTTGGTGCTAAGGGGCTTACCCCGCCATCCCAGCCTTCCTGGCTGGGAGCTGCCAGTCACAGTGCCAGGCTGGGGGACAAGGAAAAACGTTCCAGCACCAGGGCAGGAAGCAGACCAGCATTTCCTACCACACCGGCTACAGCCTGCGTCATGGGGAATTATCTGGAAAAACAATGGCCTTTTCCTCCCTCTCATTCCGCTTGTACCAGCCCATGCTTGGTGACGCTGAAGCCCAGTCTGTGAAATCCCCACAGCTGTGTCAGCCACCAGCTCCATACTCTCAGGGCCAGCTAGCAGCTCACAGTGTGGGCGGCTGCTTCCTCCTCACCATGCTCCAGAGATGAATGGGCATGGCTACCACCATGGGACCTGCTCGTCCTGGGAACTGGGGCACAGGACTCTAGGGAAATTCCCAGCTCCCAGCAAGGCAGAGAAATGGACGGACAGCCCAGGATGAGGCACCTCCATTGGCTGAGCTCATGCTGGCATGCACCAGGGACGTAAAGCCACCCGGATGCCTCCATGGCCCCAGGTACCCTCAGGCAGGTTAGGTGTGGTCTGGGGTGAGGGTGGGCTCTTGGGTCCATGGTGATGTGGCCAAGGCCATCCCAGCTGCACTGACCTCACCACCACCAGAAACAGGAAAAACCTGGAGGCTTTTTGTATTTGCTAAATAAATTAAATGGAGATGTGAGGGGTTGGCACTCCTCTCCCCAAAGCAGGGTTTTTCTCTCCTGGCAGGGCTGGGGCCTCAGAGGCGCTGGCTACTGCCCTGCTCCCCAGCCTGCCTCCTGCCCTACCAAGGCCACCTCCCTGCAGCCTATGGAGCAAAAGCAGGTTGAGTACGGAGCAGGGGGACGCCTGAAGCCACTGAAGACTAGCTTCAGGTGTGGAGTTGTGATTTAGAGACTGGCCAGTGCAGTTATTTCCTGAAGCTCCAGCTCTCAGAGTCAGGGAATTCACTCTGACCTCATGTTACAAATTAAAAAAAAAAAAATTAGCACCCAGGCTCTGAAGTTGCAGGCAGAAGCAGAAGTCCCCCTGGCCCCAGAGGCCCCCAAAGTGGCCAAGCGAGCCAGTGTAACCTGCTGCCCCACTGGGCCCCATAAACTGGGATGGTTTACCATCCCAAGGCAGAACCCAGAGGCTCGGGGCACGCGATCCTGGATTGCACACCTCGAGAGCCACGCCAAGAGGAAACAAGATTAAACATTTCTCAGTACAAATGTTTACTCAGCTCTAAGAAAATGGGCCCCTCACCAAACCTCAACAAACGAGCGCGCTCTGGTCCTGTGGGTGGGAAAGGAGAGTGGAGACCGGCAGCCAAACCCCCTGGCCCCATCCTCGCCTTTGCGGAGCCGCCTGGGGAGCTCAGGCCGTGCTTATGCCCAGCTGGCATGCCAGGGGGAGGCTGCTCACGCCAAACATGCTGCAACAGCTCAGCAGAGGATGTCTTCATGGCAAACTCTACCCCACACTATGTTTCATCAGCTGTGAGCACAAGTATTAAGAAGTGTCTTTACTTTCACCTCTCCCTCTGTTATTGTTTGGGGTTTTTCAGCTATGGAAAGATCTTTTGCAATGCTTTGAAATCTGATTAGAAATTAGGAAGGGTTTGGTGCTTTGTTATTCTGGGGGGGGTAAAACAACAAGGCTGGCTTCCCACATCCTCTCCCTCCGCATCCCCGACACATTCCACATCCATGCGGTAACGCCTTTTAACCAAAACCAGCAGGTCACGATACGCCAGTGTGGTTCCCTTGTCTGAAACACAATGTTACTTTATATACCCATTGCTTCATGCATTGCCCACACACGCATGGCCTTATCAAAGACCAAGCCAGCTACACACCCAGTTTCTATAGCTTCTGCCCTCTCCATATCCAAGGAGATAAAATACACAAGACGGAAACAATGACATCACTCTGTGAGGATGAGGAGGACAGGGCAGGCACTCTTAAGATGACTTGGGAAGACAGAAGTGGCTGTCTGTCGCTGTCATCCCACAAATACCGTGATTCAACTCCAGAGCTCCCCCGGCTGCATGTCTGGAGGTTATTTCTCATTAAAAAAAAACCCAAAACGTCCTCATGTTTGAAAGCCTGTATCTTCTGTGGTTCAGAAGAGTTGACCTATCCATCTCAAACCAAGAGTTTTCACTGACATTCTTGAGGGGTGACGTTAACACTTGTGACTCGCTGCAAATGGGGCATGTAGCCGTCAGGGAGCAGGACAAGCTTTTTTTGGAGACAGTCCTGATGCTGACCGCCCTGGAAGCTGGTCTCTCTCAGCTCATTTCCTACATGAGCTCATTCAGCTCAGAGACCTAGGCCCGACTGACCTCAGTAAAAATACATGGGAAACAAAAAAAGACAAACCTTCTCCCACAGAGCCCAGGTCTGACAAGACATGGCACAGTCTGAAGGATAAAGAGTTTTGTTGTTTATTTAAGGGGCAATAGAGCCACGCACACAAGGCTCAATGCCTGGCCCCGGGTTACCAGAGAGCATGGCAGAGGCTGAAAGTTATGCTGGTCTCTGGTCAGCATCATAAGCATTAAAATTACCTTAGTCACCAACTTGTTATTTCTTGCTGTGATCACTTTTCTCAAGAAAACTTAAGCAGAAGGGAGAGACAGACACGTTATTTTAATCTTTTCCACTGTGGTGAGGAAAAGCTCTTTGTGGGAAAATGACACTGAGTGATTGCCCTTAGGACTGGGTGAGAAGTGCAAGTGAAATAATTGAGTAAATATACTAAGACTTCGTCATTTCCTTCCCCTAATGTTGCCATGGTCACACCCAAAACAAAGCTGGCTCAGCCGCTGAGCCATCACCACCGATAAGCTGCTGCACCTTTTGATGAAATGTGATTTTGTCATCACTCTTGCCTCAGTTTAAATTAATGTAGAAGGATAAAGGTAATGGTAATGAAATAATAATAAGGCTGTGGCTCTTTCATGGGCAAAGGTCAGCTCAGACAATGAAGTCAGCCTTGGGATTCAGGATTTCAGGGAATGCATGGGAGGTTGTGGAATGCCTTTTTATTTATGCCTTTTTATTTTCCAAGGGCACATAAGAGAATCTTGAACTTCCAAGTCAAGGAAAATACTTCCCCAGGATGACACAGCATTTCACCAAGTATCAGCCTCCAAAAGGCTTATGGAAGTAAACAAAAAGTCTCTTTCAAATGGGGTAAAAAAATGTATAAGCAGTGATCTTAAAATACGTAGCTAGTCATACAGTCCTTTAGACAAACTGAAAATTAGTTTCTCTTGCAAGATCTTTTGCAAAAATCTAGTTATTTAACTGGACCAATAAAATCGGAAGAGGAAAAAAAGGTGGATAAGTCCTGTGAGAAATGTCAGTTAAGATACTGAAGGCAACATCAAACTACCTAATCTTAAAGAAAGGTGGAAACTTATTTGAATAATTGCAGTCCAATTTCTACAGCAAAGGATTTAAAGCTTTTTTTTTTAATGAGCCTGAAGTAAGTCTATTCACATGTATATTTCTGCTTTCAAAGGGCTGTGCACAAAGCCAGTTAGAAACATATTTAGAGAACCCTGGTTCAGGACTTAAGTGAACCACTTAGACTCAATATGTCCTGTTTTCTTTAATAAGTGAATTAATAAGTGTCCTGCACGAGACTGTCAACAAAAAAAGCAAATATATTATTTCCCTGGTGAGCGAGTTAAAAAAACCTGAACACCTCAGACAGCGCTGCCTTTGAAGATTGGGCTCTACTAACAACTTCTACCAATCTTGTTGGAAATGTAAGATCAGCATCTCTGTGGTAAAATTCATAGCAGTTTGCCATGCTAGTATATATATGCACAGCATCTTCTGCACTCTGCTGATCATGATTTGCAGCAGTCCTGGATGAAATCTGTGGTGATGCTGCAAAGACACAGCAACAGAGTGCCTTGGCCGATGCTTGCCACGGCTCTGGCAGGAGTCAGCATGCTCCGCTGACATCATGCTCCAAGCAGACAGACCTCACCAAAAACCTCACTCGCTGCAGTCAGCTACTGAAAAAGGAAACGGGTGTGTTATTTAAAAAAAAACCAAAACAACAAACTCTTAAAACTTTATGCTGTTCAATACACTTTTCTTTGGCACAGTGGACTAGATGTTCAGGCATTGTTAAGCAGGAAAGGTAAATGGGAGCTTGTGGTTGGGAGATACGAGACACACATCTTCCCTCATGCTGCTGAATTCCTCTGCTTGAATATGTAGCAGGCAAAGCCCTTAAAAGGAAAGCCCCATGCTCTGAAAAACAGCAAGCACCACTCATGTAGGCCACTGCAAATGACTTAATTGGCATAATTTTAAGGAAGGGAAGAAGAAAGGCAAGACTTCTGTGAGAGCTTGAGTGTTCCTTTTACAACAGGAAATAAAACTCTTCTAGTGTCAGCCATCACAAGGGGTCAAAGCCTGATTTTCAGGCAACAGCTGGTTCCTAGTGCAAGCTTAAGACAAGGGTCACCACTCAGAGATAAGATTTTTAACAGGAATATCTCCACAGTGAGTTTCTCACCAAATCATCCAGACAAAGTCAGTTACAGGTTAGTTTCAACACAGTTACAGGTTGGTATCAACAAATTCAGTTGTGCCACACTTACAAACTGGCAGCAATGGGATATCTGCATAATGGCCAGAGTTTAGGATTAAGGACTAAGGTTGGGGCCCAGGAGGGGATGTGCTCCACTGCCAGAGTTATTGCTGAATCCTGCACGGTCTGACCTTCATGATGCCCTTTACTTGGATTTTAGAATGCAGGACATGACTTGTAATTCAAAGGCTAAAGTTGGTCCCTCTCACCCATGTTCTCAGTGAGTTGCAGGAGGCTCCCTGAAAGAGTCCAGGGATGACTCCCATGCAAACACTCCTCCTGGAGGGCAGCTGATTAAAGGAGAGCCATTGATTAGGGTTAAAACTGCCAGAGCAGACGAGTGGCATCAGTTAATTAAAACAGTACTTGATCAGCAGTGGATACCTCTTCAGTGACCCAGACTGGTCTGGGGGGAAAAGTGTGGTGGTGCAGCCAGTGATGGTGGATCTGCAGCCATGGGTTTCTTGCTGCAGTTAACTAAACTTAGTGAGCTACATTCAACTCCCACCTGGCATGTGTAGTGCCCTATGTTTAATTCTAGGGCACTCAGCTAAATTCTGGTTAATGGCTGGGTTAGGGACTTGGACTCCAAGATCAAGTCTCCTGCTGGATTAAACAACAGCACTCTGCAGCCTTGCAGCAGAGCCTCAGCACAGACTCTGACCCACTCCTTTGGCAAGTGACAGCCCTCAAGTCCTCAGGATTTGCAGCAGCACATCTCCAGAACTTGGGCAGCAGATGACACAGACTAGATCTCAGCTCATCAGTGTTACAGGCAGGTGTCACTGCACGGCCCCAACCCAACCTAAGACCAAATGGCTCAGTCTCATGCTGTGCCTTGGCTAAATTATGACATATCTGGAGAATACCACACCTCATTCTTGAGCCAAGCAATACACAGCAGCTTGGCATAAGAGGGAGCATAGACAGATCGCAAGCCAAGATCTGGGCGGAGCGCTGCTGCACATCTGCTACTTTAGGTTCAGGTCCTTTCCAACCCAAACAGACATATTAGCACTTAATTAATTGTAGAGTCAAATTAATTCTATCTCTGCTTACTCTTCTAGAACGACTCAAATGGGATGTGTGCTAGGGCCAGAATCCCTGTCACTGCCCTGATGAAAATCTAGAGAAATGCCATTGCTTTCAGGGCAGTTATTGTAGATCTGTGCAGTGTAATGCTCTAAACCTAGCCCAGGCAATGTCCTTGCACAGCGCACTGTTATTACTACGCTTACTTGACAGAGACAGCAGACCAATGAAGCAAGGCTGCCAAAAGGTTACAAAACCAACCACCTAGACAGAGGCTGCAAGATCTGCCCCACAGATAAAAATATAAAAGGCTGACGTGTTTCTCTTCCACTTTCTTCATGGCTAAACTGCTAGGAAGAACCTACTGGTAAGAGGAAAAAACATAACAACAAAAATACCCCTAACAAAAAAGCACTAAGAATTAATGATTTTCCTCCCTCCTACCTGTGCAAATCAACAGGCTTAGCAATGGTAGCAATGATTCATTGAGGCACACCTCTACAGTGCCTTTTGTGCCCTGTGGTAGGTGTGAGCATGCACATGGCAGGAGACAATGCCTCTGATCCAAGCAGCTTACCCTTGACAAGGTATCCAACTAGCTCTCCGCAGCAGCAGGCTTCTTACCATGAGGGAGGGAGTCTGTCTCTGAAGGTTTCCAAATTTCTAGGAGGTATGGGGCATGCGCTATCCCCAGTGTGACCAACGGGGTGACACGCACTCTCAGCTCCTTGGAGGATCAGGCCAGAAGCCGCTCCAAAGTCAGACAAGAAGTAAGCAGGAACAAGAAGAGCATGTGGACCCTCCGTTACTTACCTGAGGCTGAGAGGCCAGATTCATCTTATAAGGATGCATCTTTCCCTCCTCATTTACAAGTGGTGACCAGACTTTTGACTCCGTTCTGCAACACACAGATTTTTAATAGTTAATCTACTTTCATCACTGAACATCATTACTGTTATTAAAGACTTCAAGTTCATCAGCTGAAAACATTTCCTCAGTCTTGTATATAGCACTGTCCACATCAGGAGGAATCTAGACAGCCTCATTTTAGGCATGTAACTTGGATGACTTAGTTATGTTGTATGAGGTCCTTGGAGAAAGACAGGATCTCTGCAGTGACTGTCCTGGCTTATCCTTTGGGACTTCACTGGCAACACAAGAAGCACGGGCTCCAACCCAGGCAGTAGAGTTTGGGGGTTACCCAAACAGCAGAAGATGGAGCTATCCCTCAGATGCAGAACCTTTAATTAAGTGGGACAATTCAGATTACTCTTTTATGGGTAGCCAGGAATAGGAACGATTCTTGTCTGTATTGACTATAAAGAGAACATTTTGTTCTTGAAGTTGTGCTGCCTTTGATAAGCCAGAAGTATTTTTTGGTTTACGTTTCCAGAATTTTCTTCTTATTTATACAGTGGTATCCATGCTGAACAAACAGAGGCTTTTGGGAACTATGAAAAAAAATGTCCAAGTCTGCAATGGGACTAAGAACTGAGATGACATAATGTGTCCAAGAGAAAGTCTGCATAACCTTTGCTGGTCTGTGGTCTGACCCAATTACTCACAGCAGCCTGAAACACAAGTCAAGATCTGTGACCAAAACCAACCACTTTTACCATCATTATTCTGGAGTTTTGCCATGGACCAAGGAACAACAGGCAACCAAGTGGTGAGGAAGGAGTAGAGTGCTTAGGTTTGCTTGATATACTTTGTAGGAAACATGCTACCTACATTTCTTAGAAGTACGGACAGTTGTTAGCATCTCAGATGGACTAAACAATGCCACTTTTCACAGACTTTTTAATAGTAGGAAACGAGTGTCTGCAGTACTGCTTAATAAAAACCGCTGTTCAATGCTAAACACTGCATAATACAGCAACCAGATGGCTGATAAACTCTTAGGATGAGTTTTGAAAACCATGTCCTGTTTTGACAGAAACCCTTTGTAGAATCTGCAACTGCAAATAGATGTACTTCCCAGATATTTGTGGGTCCAGGGCCAGCTACAATTTAAGTACTTATTTAGAAGAATAATTCCACTGAGAATTAACTGGATAACTGGAAAGATACTTTAAACAGAAAAAGCTTATAAAACTGACAAGGATGGAGAAACAATGTGTAGAGCTACCCACAATAAACTCAATCTGGTCTACACCATTCCTCTAAAAGCCCTCCAATGTCTGGATATTTTTTAAACAGCCCAAACTTAGCTGTGATGCACATGTATATCCCAGGCATTTGCTGCACAAGTAGTATTTTAAGACTCACACCTAGAGGGTTGCTCAGTGGGAGGAGATGGGAGGCACCATTCTCACCTGGGGAAGAGGAGAAATTTTATTGACCTGCTATAACATTTATTGCATTCTGGACTTTACACAGAAGAAAGCTGAAGCCTGCTGTGCTGTACCTCCTTTCACAGGAAAGTACAAAGATGCAGGTCACACCAGATATCATCCTTTACAAGCATTCAGGTACAGCAAACCTTTGACTCCGAGCTATTGCACCCTGCGGGCTTATTGTATCCCTGCTGATACCCAACAATCTACACCACCCCAGTCCTGGTGTCTGGCAAGCTGGGGCACTACACACAGACTAACAAATACGAATGTAATAGCTGCATGGGATCAGATCTATGCCAATCTGATCATTATCTTGTCTCAACAGCTGCTGTTTACTGGATGCACAACACAGCCCAGGTGAGTACAAAACTGCCATTCTAAACCAGCCATTCCCTCCTTGCTTCTGGCAACCCATGCATTCAGGTGCCTGAGGAACCAGCGATTTTACTTAGATTCCAGCTATCAAGCCTGACAAAGTCACAGCCATCTCTAGGATGGTTGTATTTTGCACACAAGACTCTGTTTGTAGAGGGGAGCCGCCTGTTGACCAATGCAAACCCTTATTCCTTGAAAGTGATTGGTGATCACGTGCAACCAAGTTTCATCTCCTATGGAAAAACAGGGGACGCAGCAAAGTACAGGGAAATCGAATACCCTGCCAGCCAGGCTGTAAGCAAGTGGACATTGGCTGGAGATGAGAGAACAGTTCAGAAAGCATTTAACACTTCAGCTGATTTCTAGCATGAGGCATCCCCATGCCAGTTCTCACCAGCAGTAATCTAAGAACTTTTCAGGTAAATTTTTGTTTGCAGCAGTTTAATATAATCAGATTTCAGAGGCCCCAAAAGGCCTCATTCAAACTGCAAATTAAAGCTTAGAGCACGCCAACATACAAACACAGAACAGAAACCTCCCACTACCCCAGGCACTCGCTTTTGTCCCACTGCCCCTCACTCGATCAATGCATTTGAGGTGACACAGCACATTGGTCTTCAGTGGAGGGGAAGCAGCTGTGGCCTACTGCAGCCAGTGTTTTGGAGTTGTTTTGTTTTGTTTTTTACCAGATTGTTTTCCCTTATTTATCAGCAAGGCAAAGCACAAGTTTGTTTCCCAGCCTGCTGCCATTCTGATCTGTCACTGGAAATAAATGGAAGCAGCAAGGTCACTCAAGGCTTTACTTTCAATCCAGTTTAAAAGTTATCCAAACAGAAAGGTTAAATAGCCTGTGCAGTTGTCCCTCTAAGGCTGGGAGGATAAAGCTTCCCTTTGTCTTCTCAACAGCTGCAGCAGAGCCCTTCAGCCACTCTCAGCAGCCCATTTATGGCCCCAGCAAAGCTGCACAGAGGAGACAGCTTCCCTTTCCTTGGCTTTGCCTAGCAGGGCTTTCAAGATGCATGCTCCGTCTTATCACACTGCCTGTGGAGCCCACGGTCTGCAGGTCATTAGTGGGACTGCTATGTCTCATCAAGGGTTTCCTGGCTCTGCTCCTGGTGTCACTGCCTGCACTTTTACTGAAGTGTGGCAGAAGAAAGAAAAATAGCACCTAAAAGTTCACCTTATGTCCCACTGCTGGCTCAGGACTTTCTGAAAGGCTGGAAGGTGTGGGCACAAGGCACAGACAATGGGGTGGATTGGCTAGACTCATCACATTTGTATCTTATCTATATCTGTTCATATCTTCTTTATAGGAAGCAGGGAACAGACATCAGAGCCAACATCTCAAACCCAGCCTCAGCAGCAGTGCCTTGAGTTCACAGCAGCCTGTTACTGCTAGGACTGCAGTGGCTTTCTGGAGGATTTTCTCCAGATCTGGAGAAAAGGAACCCCAGCAACAAAATTGCCTTCACACTGCCACAGAGCATGACCACTCTGTCAGGGCTGCCAGGCCTGCCTCCCCACCCGATGTCCAACAGCCTGCTGGGGAATCACACCCTGTTTGCAGGGAAAGCCAGCAGGCTGCAGCGTCCCCACCGGATCTCACAGACACATGCTTGAATTGATGAATAGTTATTTTAGAATACGGTTTCTAATGCATATTATTTCAAATGAGACTCCAGCAAAGAGGAACACTCAAACAGTGCAGAAAGAGAAGACAAAACCATGAGATTCAAACAAGCCTGAGAACAAGTGCCAGGCAAATTAACTGCAGGCATGTGGATATACAAACTTTGTCATGTTTGCAGTTTACATTTCCATGCTGTTTCCTTACTACAGGAGAGAGAGCAACCAAGACAGCCATGCATTTGCTGTTTCATCCAGGCAGGAACCAAGACCCACGATTAGAAAGAAATTTCTTTGATGCTAGTTTGGATGGGGAGGAACTGATAGGAAGGGGAGGAAGGAAACTGCATGCAAGTCAAGGCAGGAATCTGGAGAGGCATTTACAAAATTTTTCAAGAAGCTTGGCTTGAACATGGTATAATATAAACATTACGAGAGCCTAGATTTTGCTATCCATGCTTTGCGTGCAGAGCTGGGCCATAGCTTAGGGGGAACATTCAGAGCTGGAAAATGAGGGTCTAATTCTGTGTGCCAGGAACTGCGTAAATAAGTTGTGTAAAGGCAAGAGGCACATTTATATTCCCATGTCAATCACTAGATGGAAACAACTAAGATACGAAAGTAGCAACTAAAGGCATGAAGATTGAAAAGCTCCTTGTGCAACACAAAGTCTGCTAGCTGAAAAATGAGGAGAGATCTAAAGAATTCCTCTTTCAACCTTCCCCAGAACTTTGGACAGACATTTTAATAATGTTTAGAGACTAACTACAAGAGCTTTCAGGCTACCAGGAAGGTTTTAATCAGCCTTTTAACTACAACAGCTGCAAAATACATGCCCTTGGATTTAAACACAAGCACTTTTAGCAACCATCCATTAACGGACGTCTTCACTTTGGCAAGCAAAACGATACTTGGGCTGCACTCAGCCTACTGCCAATCAAACAGCAATCAATGCCAGTCAGAACTTCCTAGAGACAAGAGGCCCCAAATTCATTTCTTCACGCATGGCCCTTTGCCCCTTGCATTTCAGGTCCCTCTTCATAGAACCATACAATACTGAAGGGAAACTCCAGCTGCCCAGAAGCAGCAACAGAAGTTTATCACAAGCAGTGTCATTACAGCGTTATGAAGGATAAAACACACCTGACCACTAAACTCACACTGTTCTTCCACTCACCAGCCGCAGAGGTAACTACTTTTGCCTTGCCAAAGAGACTGTAAAAACACAACAAATGCCAAGCTTGACTTGCCAAAATGACTTTGAATGTGTCAATTGTTAGTACAAGTTTCTGGCAGGCACCCAGGAGGGCTGGGAGCACCACACCAGCCATGGAGAGATTGTGAACCACCACGGAGGGCCTGGCAATCTGCATGCCCTTATATAGCTGCATGCAGAGCATCAGGCTTTTCCCAGGGCCAAGGTAATTATTAGTAAGATGACAGAGCTGGAAAACTCTTCTATGCAGGGAAGCAAAAAGCAAACCTAAATGAGTCAACATATTCCACCAACTTCCTAGAACACAAATTCGAGCCTATTGTGGCTTTGTGCAACCAGTCCCCACAGCTGAGACCTGGGAACATGTGGAGCAAGCAAGAGTGCAACTGAACCTACCAAATAAAATGCAGGTGACATCACGCACATGCTCTCTTCTTCTTCATAAGCATCTACACATGATCCTTTCTGACAATGCATTTAATATGTGCTGGTGGCAGATCCGACTTCCCTTTCACTTTTCAAAGAGCAAATACATAGCTCCATTCCTTGGCATCACTTTTAGCAAAGTAACAGAGTGTTTTGCAAACAAAAAAAGGTGTATTAATATATCATATGCTGGCAGCAGAGCTGCAGAAAAGCAGCTTGAAATTTGAAGAAAAGGACAGTAGGAGCAGAACAAGAAATTACATGTTTCCAATCCCTTTTCACAAATATTCTTCTCATATTACCACCCCCAACCTGCCTCCAGACATAGAGGGAAGGGCAGGCTCACTGTAGAACACTTCTTTTTTGTTTAAAAAAACCCATATAAATACATACTTTACCTCTGAGTTGCTCAGGCCTGCATATGAGCACAGTTCCACCACCCATTTGGTGACTAAAGCCACAGGCAAAGAGCCATTTGTTTCAGAAATAAATTTTCACCTGTGCCGCAATGAACATTCGTCTGCTTTTGTACATCTGCAGCTACAGCTACACAGAGCTGGGTGTCAAATTCATCATGAGCATTACCACTGACACCGGTCATGCCTGGTTCTTTTGGCTATGAGGTGAATTTCGCGGTAGGAGAATTTGTTTTTCCTGAGCCTTCCCTTCCATGAGTGATCTTTGTCAGTGCAAGTGTCTTTCCCAAAATACACCAAGTTTCCAAAGGCAGTTGATAGCTTTCTCCAGTCTGTTGGACACGTCCTGCTGCTTACCCCCATTAGAGTAAAATCAGAGGTGCACTTGGAAGGGCACAGCCTGGCAGGAGGTTTTGCTCAACCTTAAAATGCCAGTGCAACGATGTACACACCCTAATTGGAAAAAAGAAGAAAAGAAAAAAAAGAAAAAAAGAGCAACTCTCTCAAAGACTCAAGATCCAAAACGTCCTTTTTCCTACAAATGGGAGAGGCTCAAAACTCTGCCTGTGAAATTTATCAGTTTAGCAACCAGGTGGTTTTGAGTTGACTGAAGCACACTGTCTGCTGTAGGTCAGTCTCTCCACGTGTACCATACAAAACCATGGTGCTGAGTGTGATTTTACAGAGCTGAAGACAACAATGGAACCTTTACTTTAGTTTCTTGAGAACTACATTTCTAAAAGCACTCTCTAGTCTGAAAGAAAAAAGCAAAATGAGTGAACAAACACCAGCTCAGAAAAGAGCGGGGAGCTGCTAGACATGCTAAATTCAGCAAGGAATTTGGTGTATGCACTAACATTGTTGAACACCCACTTTAAGGGCAGAAAACAAACCCTTCCAACTTTGTTCACACATCAAACAGCAAAGCACTTGTCAGTGCTGCTTTGAAAAGCATATTCAGAGAAAGCAATTTGTGGCTGGGTTTTAAATTCTAGGAAACTAACACATTTACACCTTTGGGTGAAAAAGCAGACCAGGCATGTTTTCTTCAGCTGGTAATTTGATCCATTTTTAACAGTGACGTGTTAGACTAGATTTCCTGCCTACAATCTGATCTGAAATATTTTTGGACTGTTACCATCATTAAGGAAAATACCGAAACAGGAAACATTGGAATGCTGTTGATATTTGCAATCAAGTACACAGTGCAAACAGCATTTCCTTTACCAGAAGTGTTTACGTCCTTACAATTCTCTACATTTACACTTCTCTTAGATAATCATTAGTACAGCCAAGCATGAAGACATTTTAACCGCTTGGCTACCATTAAAAGAGAAGAGGGTTGCACAGATGCAGAACACACACATACACAGTTTGCTTTGGTCCACAGAAGAGCACAAAGAGAAGTGTAGCACAATAGTTCCCTAAAATACTCTCCCATCCTCTAGGTACTTGCAGTTTAAAGGCTTTCTGCAGCAGAGATACTGTCATGCCATATAATATCCTTTATAGATTTGTCTTCCATTAATTTGTCCAGTCTCCTCTGGAACCCACATGCACTTATAGCATTCACAACATAGTCACAAATGAAGTCCCCACTGTCACAACACTGTTGACCCTTTAAGTGGAACTGAAACACCTGATGTGAGCTTAGACTCATGTCAAAAATCCATCCCGGCATGATCCTGCTGCCAACCCAAATGCAGACTGGAGAGTATTTTGCACATGAAAGAATTTAAAATTCATCAGACATTAAATTAAAAATCACTAAGGACTTATGCTTTCACAAGACATCTCTGTGATGGTGTGAAGAAAAGGACTGGAAGACTTCCCACTCCAGAAAACGTGCTGCAGACAGGCTCATGCGCGGCACTGGTTGTGTGTGACGCTCCAGCCCACAGAGCTGCTGCCCTGTCGGACCCGAGGTCCTTGCCAGCACAGCTACTCTGTACAACAGACCCAGCTAACACGCTGTGACTGCAGAACACGGAGACCAGACACAAGAGTTGGTGGTGTCGAAGTGCAAGTGATATATTTTTCTTTTTATACACGGCCAACTACTTACAGAACCACTTTAACAGAAAAAAAACCTTATACCTCTGACCTGACTGTATTGTCAGCCTTTCTGACTGACTGACTATAGTGTCAAGCCCTGCTGACAGGATTTGGTCCACCAAGGAAGCCTAGATCATACCACTTGGCCAAAGCGGCACTCATTTGCCCACTTCCACCCTCTCTACATTGTCAGCAATGCTCTTCTCTTCTCTTCTTCACGGAGGAGGGCTGACCACCGACCCACAGCCTGCCTTCCTCACTCGCTTCCTCTACCCCAAATTCAGCAGGAAGATGAAGCACGGGCTCCAACTGATACAAAAGGCATTCTCTGCCACCCCTCAAGGCGTCCTCTCAAGATCTACCGTTTTAAGGTCTTGGCCTTAGACTGCAAAGTAAAGAAGGGCTCCAGCCTCAGCAACAAAGACCACCCTGCATTTCCGACCACTGAGTCGAGCTGCATTTGGGACAACACAGTTGTGGAGGCACAAAAGGAGACAGCTGGGCGCTAGGGATAAAATACTCTGACAGGCACAATCAGGAAAGACCACATGATGCACGTGACTGTCTTCTGGCATTAAGAGAGAGCTTCCGCCTCTGAGAAAGTGCTCTTCAGTATCGCATTCCCTGACACAAACACATTTGTAGCAGCCATGAAATCTCCAAACAAGCAAGCAATTCTTCCCTAAGCAGAACTTTACTCCTAAACAAGGAGGAGGACCAAAGACTTAAAGTCCCCTAGAATAATCTAAAACGGATTTTATATGGAGCAATGAGTAGTAATCTCAAACCCTGATAAGGAGTTAGATCACTGCTTTTCAGTTGTGGTCTTGACACTCTTGGCCATTTTGACAGCAGCACTTATAGATCAGTACAGTAGCAAAAATATTCAACAGACGCTCATGCTATCTCCTTGAAAGGGGGTCCTGAAAAAGAGTTGGGCTGTGCTAACTCAGAGCCCCTGCACAGTTTTACACAGCTGCACATTCAACTAGAAATCTTTCCCTCGGCAGCTTCCACATCCAAGGCCGATGAAACATGCATGGGGTAGCTATAAAGCTAACGACTTTCTAATTAACATTAGCAAACACATTTTACAGACTCAATGTTCTGTAAGAGTGTGCTTGCCCGCAGGCTGAAAGAGGCCTGGCTTCCTCTCTTCTGTCCCAGCTAGAACCACATGGCACTAGTTTGCTAAGTCAACCAGACAGCTATTTCAGAGAGGAAAAAGAGCACTCCTTTGCAGGAAGATTACAGGCTGCCAAGTTACACACCAGTATGAGAAACTCTGGGGCTAACATACTGCTGCAATGCTTAGCATCCATTCACACTGCCTGCAGTGTGCTCCATTCTTCCCTCTCTGAATTCCCTCAGTGAATTGTCAGGCCTTTTTTGGCCAAGACACATCACTTCTTCCTGAACTGAGAAACGCCTGCTGAACTCCTGGCATTATCCAAGCGACTGTAAAAGACTTCTGTTTATCACAGAAAAGCCCTGAACAACTGAACTACTGTGTCATTTCAGGTGTGCTTTTGCACTCCTGAAAGCACTTCCCTTGCATCTGCCACGAAGCTGATGTACGATTGCTCTGGGGGAAGGTGGCTGCAGGAAGAACTCACCCCAGAACAACCAGAAACGCCATGATGCATCTACCATCTGACTTCAAGAAGTGCTGGCACCCATGGCTGCAATTCAAATCAAGAGGAAGGCTAAACCCCCAGCACCCCAAAAAACAGACTCCAGTACTTTTAAGAAGCAATACATTAATGCAAAGCAGACCCCTGCCTTTCCAGGCTCCACTTCTCTGTACAAAAAGATGGTCCAAGAACAAAGTGCAGCCGGGGAAAGGAATGAAGCTGTCCATTGCTTTGCAGCTGAAGATGGTGGAGAGGCTGAAGGTGGCCTGTGCTCTACACTCATGACAGAGACTGTGGCTCAGCTGTCGCCTTCTTTTATTTTTCCAGGACTCGAGAGACTGATACCTGACAGGCAGCTTGGCGCACCCTGGGTCATCACTGTTTAGCACTGTCAGTGCTGTTTGATCAAGAGGCTCCAAAATGTACAACCCTTCTGAGTCTGTGTGTATCCAGGCAACCAATAGCCTGGACAACACGCAACCGGGTATTTTCACTGCTAGATCAGTGCAACAGGAAGAAAGTTAATCTCCGGTCATACCTCTTCTGCTATGAGTGAAGTTTTCATGAGACCTGTCTTTGATTTCTTGCTGAACAGGCAAGGCAGCTGACAGCTTCTGCCACAAATTATCAGCCAATTATAATGAAAGTTGTTTTCATTAGGTCAAAGCGCAGCAAATGCAAGCAGCATGAGGATTAAAGGCTGAAATGCAGTTTCCTCTTGCAATCCAGCATCTGGTCAGACAGAGCACTAAGAGGTCAAATTAAACAAACCAGACAGAGAGGTCTGCTGTCAAACCAAAACATAGCTACTGCCCACCCTGCATCCCTCCCTCTCCCTATCCCCAGTCTTGCTCAGCGACATACCTGCTGACCGTCAGGGTTAGTTCATCTGTGCAACCCTTGATTTTGTTCTGTGCCTCAAGGTGCGTCATGTTATCTGTGTTCACTCCATCGATGGCTATGATCTGGTCTCCTATACACAAGTTGGCTATTGCAGCTTTGCTACCTGGAGTCACCTGAGATAAAATAAAAAAAATGAATGGATTTTCCAGGGAGCAGCTTTCCATAACATTTGAAAAACAGCTGGAGTGCTGAGGACTTCTCTTGCTGGTACCTTGAAGCAAGGAGGCTAAAATTAATGAAGTAAATTCTCATCTGAAAGTTATCTGGATCTGGGCCTCTGGATACTATCAGTATTCAAGTTAGGGGCAGAATTCTTGTTTTGGCACTCACAAAGCGAAACTTCAGGGAAACAACAGTTAAATAACAGAAATTGTGTTTTCACTCAAGGCAATTGGCTTCATGCTAGACAGCAAAAACATACAGAAAGCAACTCTGTTCTTTGCTGGATGGAGAGGTGCTCTCCAAAACAGAAGGTGCTGAGGACAGTCAAGAAGCCTGAGCCTCTGAAAACAGAAGTGATAGAAAAGACTACCAGAGCCATTGCAATACAGTCAACACCAATCACAAACACCTTCATCTGCATCACAATCTCATTTCCTTCCTTGGAAGAAAGGTTTGGTCTCAAGATTTTTTTGATTGCTTCTTTAGTTTTAATCTGTTTTAGCCCACGAACAGCTGCAACAGACTCTCACTGACTTGAGTGACATCAATCATAAAGGAGTGCTTGATCTAACAAGCAGACTGGTAAGTAGAAAGGCATCAGAAGCTTCATCTTTAAATCACAATCTGACCATACTTCCTGAAAAAGTGGAAGCATCATCCCCAGCCTTACCACGCTGATACATTCTGCAATATATATCTCTCTTTCATCTCTATGCATAGTCCTTTGCTTCCCAGATTACACCACTGCACTGCTAAAGAGGCATTGCACTCTGTCTGAGAAGTAACTGACGGGAAAGAGCCTGGAGTAATCTCACTGAGATCCCAGACGAAAGACACTATGCAGCAATGCCACCAGTACAATATCCCTCGTGAAAAAAGAAGGTCCCAGGTAACACTTGGCATCTTCAAGCTAATAAACTAAACGACTCATTCATTTTTCCCCTCCTGCTGTAGAGATGTCCTCTTAACAACACAGACTTCTTTGGGCCAAAATTATTGCCTGGGCAGAGGGTGAAGAATGTCACATTCGCTTGTGGCTTTGCAAACAATACAAAAGATTTTGTGCAGTTTTAAAGACTTTGTGGAAAGAGCATAATAATTACTGTGGACTTTCATCAATTATTTAACAGGCAGAGGAAATAAGAAGGGTGGACTGCTCCCAGACATGAGTACAGATTAAAATATGCCTTGCAGCTGCGACACACCTTGTTTATGAGTCCATTGTAACTGGTATTCATTCTACACATTCATGCTAGGTTTCAGCATGCTGGAAAGCAGCTGAACAAATGCAGCAGAACTGTCAAACATAAATAAGCATTGTTCATAAAATTTAGATAATCCTCCTGATGTGGGATTGGACGGCAAACCATTCCCCCTAGGGAAACGTTCACCTCCTAGAGATGTCACATTAGCTGCAATCCCTGCTTTCCCTGGGCCAAAACCGAGGCTGTTCAGCACATCTCACAGCTGTAGCAGGATGTTTTCCCTAACTAGAAGGAAGATACCAAGATGCCTTTCTTTTTTCACCTCTCTACTAGGACAGTATTTCACAGAAAAGGGAAGGACACAGATGTGTATCACAGATATCCAGGTTGTCCAAGGTACTCAACATTAACCTAAAGACCTTCAGATGCGTCAACTGAACAGTGCCTGTCTACCTGCTCACCACTTTAATGCTGTAAGCACACTACAAACTGACAGAGGAAGTGCTAATGAAAAGAGAGCAAATAAGCAACCAGACGGATACAGAAAATCTGCTTTAAATGTGAAGATCAGCACCTCCCAAGCTGCAGCCTGCAGCTGACTGGTGGCCTACAAGACCACCATGTACAGCCTGCAGCTGCTCCACTGGGTCCGTTGTCTTGAGAGTACCTCCAGGTAAACCTTGTGACAGGGACAGATACAGCCATGAAGAAATCTTGAGCACTGGAAGCGGCCCACAGTCCCACCGGATTTGGGAGCTGCTGCTTCAGAAACCATGAGACAGACCCCTGAAGACATCATTACACCGGAGGAAGCCCACAGGAGACACGCTGTGGGTCCCCTCCTGGTCGCTGGGCCTTACCCAAGTCACTTGGTTTGTCAGTGCCTTTAATTCCTCCACTACCAAAGGAGGGAGAGGGGCACATTACTCAGCCCTGTGAGGAGCACCGAGCTCAGCACACTATTACTGTGCTTCATTTTCGATCAAACAAGACTGCCAAAGGGTCAAGAATAATGGTGGATTAACACCACCGCTGGAACGCCACTGGAAGCTCAGCCATACAGCTTGCATTTAAAGATTATAATCAACACAACATGTGGCAGGCTGCTAGAAATTATCCTGTATTACAAGGAGCAGCCAAGACAGAGCAGCCAGGGACACAGAAATACTGAAGCCTCCTGAAGCAACCCCAAGAGCCACCAGGATGAGCAAGAGGCATTCGCAGGAATGTCTCAGTGCTTTTCCAGCACTTGCTGTATCATGTTCCCCTTCTGTGTCCATTTCAGAGGAATTTGAAATTTGAGTGCTCTTCTCCACCAGATAAGAGCCACCTAGAGCACAAGGGTGATTACATCCACTCAGGTACCATACAAACCTCTCCCCTAAGAGGAAGCCGAAAGGATCCACAGTAATGAAAATGATAAGTGAATTTGCCAAAAGGAAATGTTTTAAAATCCAGTTTCTTCAGTTCTGGAAATAACTTGCCCTGAAATGCAGCTGCTCCCCTGCAACATCCAGCTCATACTCCCTGCCAGGATTGCTCATGGCAAACATGTCTGCACAAGGGCACAGCACCGCAGGGAACCCATCCCCCATCCTTTTAAGATGATTAATAGCTACTAGTAATGTTCCCCTCCCCCCTTGCAGTAAGGTCTGGGCTTATCTCAGTGCTGTCAATGCTGCTTTTGAGACTTGCTCACCTACCAGTTAAATCAGGAAACCAAAAAGCGTTTCTGTTATTAAGTGAGGAGCAGATAGCTGCCACTGGGGAGACCTTTTCCTGCTTTTATTTTTGTCACATCCCTCCCTGGTCCATGGGGAGCAGCAGGGGCAGGCATGTGGCTGGGGGGGCAGGCAGAGGCACTCAGAACACTGACAGATACCATCCAGCTTACACAACCCAACCAAAAGGACTCCAAAAATGAACAAAAGCTTTCAGGCTCACAGGCATCCAGTAAACGTTGCGCTGGCTGAAACTGCTTTGCTCCTGCTCTCCTCTCAGATCGCTCTTGCCAGCCTTTCTCCTTTCTCTCTCCTCTTGACTGAGCATGGAGCAGGCACCAGCAGGAGCCGAGGGGACAGCACACCCTGCATACCTTGCATGGGCGAGCGACCCAATAATGAGCAGATACAGCTGCACTTCAGCATGGGAAGGAGAGGAGGACTGAAAACAAAACCTGCAAACACAACTTCGTATATGTTACATCTCTTGTCTCCTTCAAAAAGAGCTCCCTGGCTGGCTTGGGCTTCCCCTTCTGGGGTCGAGCAGCCTGTCAAAGGGGACATGTGCAGAGCCCCAGGAGTACCCCCAGCTCCAAGGATGCTATCGTAGGGTGAATAAGGCTGTGTACACCTTGTAATATCATGCTCAAGGGCTTATTTTGGAAATAAGACATGCTCTGCCTTGTGGGGATTGCTCCCAGGCAATTGTGTAACACTCTGCTATTGGGTCATTTCACTGTTCAACAGACAATGCTGAGACAGGCTGAGCGGCACTGCTTTGTACTGTACCCAAAATAGGTCCCAGAGCTCACCAAAGTGTGCCTATGGTGATGCTCTGTTTGGATGTCATTTCTGTGCAAGAAAACTGGGCTACTACAGATGTAACCCAGACACTTCTACCCAGACTCATCAAACTAGGTCCCTGATACCAGCTCAGACACATTTGCCAGCATTTGGAAGAAACAAATAATCCCTTCAATCCATGGGTTTGATCATGAATTCTCTACTCATGCAAAGCTCAGTGCAGTAGATAATGGTCTACACCAGTTGTAGGCTTGGACTCTTCTTTTTAAAGAGGTCCCACAGATTCAGGGTTGGTATTGATAGAGGAAAAACATGCATTATTTTCTTACACTACAAAGTGAGGCTCTGTGTACATATGCACATGCACACAAATATACATATATTTATATATGTAAAGCTCCGCAATCATTAAAAGGATAGAAAAATCATCTGCCCCCCTCACCTTCCCTGCACACGCACTTTGGACTCCACCTTGCCAACCACCGGAACTTTGCAAGGTTCAGTTTTCTGTCTCCCAGGTGGTTTGCCTGCCATCGTTCCCTTGTGCTGGCAGCCAGGAAGCAAACAAAGGACTCTGCTATGACATGTCAAGTCTTCAGCTAGTCTTTGGGCAAGTGCATTTACAACAGAAAACACTTTCATTTAGCAAAGGGAATGAGACATATTTGTCTGCTGACCCAGCTCCCAGGCCCTCTTTATAAATTTTCTGCCTGTCCCAGAGCTAGCCAAACACAACCACCTTTCACATTTGATACAATTGCCTCTATCCATCCTACCTGACAAGTTTTGCAGTCCCTGGAGAGGGATATATGGTGCCTTTTTTACCTTCTGCAGGTGAGGATCTGGGAGGCAGCAGTGGGTATACAAAGGGAAGCTGCTACCCACAGCAAATGAGCGGGAGATTAATGGTGGGAAGCATATCTTTGAAAAGCATATAGCTCTGGGTCTGAAATGCATTCAATTCTTTCTGGCCTTCCTTCTCCCATCCATTCAGACACACCACTTGCTCACTCTGTCACAGTTTCTCACAGACCCTACAGCCTCCAGCACCACTTATCACTCCACACCTAGACACACATTGCAAAAAGTGATGAAGAGATAATTAGCATCAGCCAAGAGAAATATCTGGATAAACAGCACCTCTGAGCTTGAGAGGAAAACCCAACTGTGTCATCACTAGACAAGCAGACATGCAGCTACATACTTCTAAGGCCACAAGTGACAACTAGACATCTCTGACATTCAGTTTAATCCTCCCCATCCACCCACACTGCTCTTTTACCATGAGTAATGTCCTCAGCGCTGGAGTATTATGCTAAGAAGCCACAGCTTCTCCCAGCAAAAGCATCCAGCAGGGTCAGCAGAGATCAGAGGCTATGAGAAAATTCAGGCAAGCATGTTCCCCACCCCTTCTCTTTAGGGGAGGGGGAACGACAGACTGGTTTCTTACAAGCAACTCCACAACGCTTTCCTCCCAAGCTGCTACTGCTCTCTGCACTGTTACAGTCCAACACTACCACAGCCCAAAGCTCACCAGCTGCTCTGTGCTGGCCCAGGCCATACCATCATCAGGAGGGAGGAAGGGAAGGGGGACATGCCTCTGGCTGGGGAAACCCCTGAGCATCAGCCTGCCCCAGGGGGGTCAGGGTTTCCACTGCAGCAGCCCCTCTGGCAGCTCAGCTCACCCTCATCCTCCTGCCTGCCTTCACCTCCTGCCTATTTCTGACAGACAGATGAGGATTATTAACACAGAAAAGGGAAGGTATTACACACAGCACAGAGAGGGCTGACCTCAGGAAGGCAGTGTAAAAAGACATAGATGAGATTATTTGCTCAGACAAAGGCACAAGCGGTGATCAGGAGTCACTCAGCCTCACAGCTTGTTTTGCAACATGCCCCACATTAAAACAAAAGAAAAAAAAAGAAGTATAAAGATTCCTTACAAGACCTCAAAAACATTACAAAGAGCTGCTCATCAGCTGAGCCCTTCCTGATGGTTTATTTCATCCTCTAAAAAAAAAACATCTCCAGTAATCAGCAAATGAGATACTGTGTCACTGTCCAGAAAAACATCAATTGTTTATGCAGTTAAGGCCTCCTTTAATTTCCCTGTCCATACCGAAAAAAATAATATTATAAATCCTTTTGTTGCTGTTATTTTGATGTTGCACCCTTCAAACCCAAAGCATTTTACAAGCCAAATACACCTCTTTTTGGACAAAGTGATTTTTTTGAGGGTGAAAGGTAACAAGAAGCTTGCAACCACACATCACTTGACATCAGGGAACAAAAAGGACTCTCTTTTTCCCAAGAACTCCAACATTTACCTTTGTCAACATATGTTCTGGGGCTTAAAGCTTTCACGTAAGATTAGGACTGGTACGTCCCCTCCCGACGCAGAGTTCTCTCTTTAGGTTCTTTGGAGAACTCATCAAGAATAAGGTCAGCTAGATGTTGCCAAAAGAAATGATGCTGCACTCAAAGAAGAGGGACAGAGAAAAGGGTACTGCTAAATTTGGTGACATCAAGCTGCCACATAACCCATGGTAAATTGGTCTGAAGAGGTGAACTACAGTAAGCACAACTCTGGTAGAAGGTGTTTAGTATCCTAATTCTTTTGAATGTTTTTCTAAAGATAAAACTGCCTCCCAGCCCCAGGAAACAGGGCTGGAAAAGATCAAGCCTGTCCTGTGCCCCAAAGAGCTCTGTCTTTACTGTGACACAATTCTGCTGCTTTCTGCTGGCAACAGTTAAGGATGATTTCTCATCCAAACCCTGAAAGTCAGGGAGAACAGCAAAGTCCTTTCCTCTCCGCAGCAGCCATTTGTACCATTGAAGCACAGGCTTGTGCAGCCCGAGCAGCTGCCCGGGAAGCTGCAAGGGTTCATGCTGACTTCAAAGTCTGCAGGGGAATTGCTAGAGGTGTGAACCTCTGTTCTCCATGCTCCACACGCTCAGAGAGACCAGACAGGGCTCCCTCCAGCACCAAACACACAAGGCATCGTGCTGCCCTCTAAACATCAACCCAGCTACTTCTGGAGGAGCAGAAGCTTTTGGCAGATGACCCTAAGGACTAGTGTCCCACAGGCGCTGACCAGCTGTCTGGACATGGTGCAGCTCTGCCAGGCATCCCGGGCAGCATGGCATGGCACAGCACAGGGGGTGCTGCTGCAGCCCCCACCCAGCCCAGCAGCCAGGAGCAGCAGTGCAAGAGAAAACATCAGTGCAGGAAACATAAAGCCACATTCCCCTTCCTATAAACCCCAGCAGCTTTCCCCAGCTGCCTCTCTCTGCCAAGCCAGCCTCAGAACAAGAGCCAAGTGCAACACTAGTGTATTTGCAGTTACGGGCATGAAACCTGGGCCAGGAAGCAGAGGAATTGCAGCCATAGGTGTGCACAGCCGGAACCAGCCAAGGCTCCCCGGGCTGAGGAGGAAAGCCAGCCCAGCCCTAAATCCTATCACATCCACCACGCCCCATGTTTCCTTTGGCAGGGGAGAAGGCATTCCAGCTCCCCTCCAGGCAGGGAGGCCTCCTCATCCAGGCTCAGCTCTCCCTGTGGCTCAGAGTGTGGCCACAGGTTATTTTTCTTTCTTTCTGTCCAGGGAAGATGCTGCAGCCGGGCTCCCGAGGCAGGTGCTCGAGCCACACAGCTGAGCCCTGGCACGCTGCCAAGGCAGAATGGTCTCCATGCCGTGCTCATGCCACTGAGCAGCTCAGCCCCACAAGAGATGCCCATTAGCAAGGTGTCCGGTGTCACTGGGGCCTTCTCTCACCAGCGGCTCCATGATACCTTCACTCAGCGGCTTCCAAACAGGGCAACCAGATGAGAGCAGGGGTAAGGATATCAGCCAGTACCAAAGTCAAACCTGATGTCTTTTCACACCACGGCATTCTGTCCAATGCCTGATTTTGGACCATCAAGTGCAGCTTTATCACTAAATTAAGTTTTAAGTTACTAGAACTGGCTCAGGGGGCCATGCTTGAACAAACACACCCCAAACCCAGGAAATACTCAATTATCTTCTTGTTCTGTTCTTGCTATAAATCCTGAGCTTTTAAAATACCATGAATAGATAAAACAGACTAATCAGGAACTAATTCACATTACCACAATCGAAATCAGCAACAGGCACAACGTTGAGCTTTGATCTTTTTAATATATTTACAGAACTGGACTGTCTTGAAACCCCCTTTTCATCAGGAAAATACTCAGCTTCATAACAAAACAGCTACAGAAGTGCACCAGCTTTGGCCTGTTTCACAGACTTTGCCAGACACCCCCCCTTAATAGGGCTGGGGGCTCCTGACATGACAAAAAGTAAAGCAAAACCCCCCTCTGCTCATGTTTGGGTCAGATGTTCAAGATCAACACACCACTAGCACAAACCACAAAAATAACCTCAAAACAAGGTTTATCAGACAGCTCCATGTATATATTCAACTGTAAACAGAAATCCCCAATGTTGATCAAAGTCAAACACAACCAAACAGGAAACAGCTCACCATACCTGAGGGATGGAGGGGGGTGAGGGCTATCAACTGTGCTGCTCTTCAGCCAGCTCCACTGCAGCCGTGTCTCCTCCTGCAACATGTTGCTGGCTTCCTCCACCAATCTTACCGAAATTTGACTGGGATCTACTGTGCACACAAGGCAGCTCCACAGACACTATTATCCTGCAGCGTGCCCATCCACAGCTCAGAAAGGATTTGGGGAAAGCTCTACCCCAGTGACTCATTGCATGGTATCATCCAAAGGGCGATAAAGGCAAGGGTCCTGCCTGCTCCCGCAAGAGAATCCAGAAGGCTTTGGTCTACAGTTCATTACATTGATCAACACTTTTTTTCTGAACAAAGACTGTAATGAAGCATCCACCATAACTCTACAGTTTTAAAAAGAAATGTAAACCATTGCGAAGCATCCCTCCTGAAGAGACAGGGGACTCCACAAGAAAGTCTCACACGCAGCACTTATGAAATCCCCATGCGTGGCTGTCACCAGGAAGACTGGTCCAACGTGATTGAGAAACCAGAAGCATTTGCACGAGAAGATGCTCGTGATATATTTGAGCCCAAAGCAGTTTTGAACATGCAGTTCAAGTGGAAAGGGGCGTAGGGCAGTGACAAAACACAAGATAAGGGCAGCCGTGGAAATACCATAAGCTTTAATCTGCTGTTTTCCTAAGGCACAACTGGCCATTGGTGCCATGCAGCCTCTGCCAGCCAGCAGCTCTTGACCAGGCTGCGCTGGTGGCTCCCATGTTCACAGCACTGGTGCTCCTCATCCTTCTTGGCCCTGGGACTGCAGCACCAAACTCCAACAACTCCCTCTGGGGAATGAGCTGCCTTAGCAACTCAAACAGTCCTGCCTCCCACTGGCACAACTGGGACAAACCCTCCCTGCATCGCGGGGGAGCTTGAGAAGCCAAAAGCCACTAGTAAAGAGCTGAGTACAATGGGGATGAGGGCCATAAATACCAAGATAAGCACAAAAGCTCACCATGAGGACGACGCTGCTAGAAGCCAAATCTGAGCTCCTGGCAGTCATCACAGGCTGAATTCAGGCATGTTGGTTCAAAGAGAGCTGCAAGACACCCAGTTCAGGCCCATGACTGAATGGGTGTCTCAATCCTGGCATCCCACGAGGCCAGCACACAGCTGGAGAGGCAGGGTGACCCCATCAGTGCATCAATAAGACTGGCAGCCCTGGATGGGGCAGAACCAGACTCCACCATCCACAGAGGAGAGGGCTTGTCCTCCACATAGCATACCCCAATGGTCACACTCCCAGCTGTCAGTGGCAGGACGATGCTGCAATCAAGGATGCACGCCTGGTCCAGGGCAGGCAGCCCATCCCTGTGCACCATTGCTAACAGTGCTCCTCACGATCACATCCGTGCAATGGACCTACAACCTCCATGCTGCAGCACAAAGCAAACATATAACAGTGCTGGAGAAGGACTTCCACATCCTTCTCTGCTCCTAGGGCAATGCTGTAATCACAGGCTACAGCCTCCCCACCTTCTCATTCCCCTTGGGTAGCCACCCCCCATCTCACGCCTTGGTGGGACCAAAGCCCTCAACCCTTAGTAGATGCCAGTCCTACAGCCAGAGCTTTTTGGCAGAGCTTGCCCCACCCTGTGAGAAGAGGAAGGCTCCATGCCCAAGAAGCTCTCTGGTCAGAGTACAGGCACTAAATGCAATAAGCAAGAAGAAAAATGAAGTTACAGCCTTCTGAAGTCATCACACAAGGAGGATTAGATTCTTTAAAACAGGACAAAATGGGACCAGATCGTTTTTACATCGTGAAGGGGGGTCTTGCTGAGAACTTTGCTCCTGAACCAAGGGGGTGAGCTCAGGAGCCTTAGGAGTGAACCAGAGGAAGGATTAATGGCTTGAAGCCTTGGAGGGAAATAAAAAATGACAGAGGGGCCACAAGAAAAAGCCGTGATAAGGGCTGACAATTGTCAGCATTTATGTCACCGCCACCAGAGAGGCTATTTTATTACATTTTAGTCTCCAGGGTCACAATTTCTCATGACGTGGTTATTTTTGCTGCTTTGCTGATCTATGTCCCTTGGTATGCGCCCACAAGCACTGACAAATGTGACCAGGGAGAAGAGGTAAGAGCAGTGAGGGAGGACTTCAGGCATACTTCTCCCTGAGAGCCTTTTGCTGGAAGGAAATGGCAACAATTACCATAACAATGAAGTAAATATCACTTCCCCTACAATAAAGCTGCTTTCATGTCTGAAAAAATGCTTTAGAAGAATGAGACATTATTACTGTAATGGAGAGAGATTACACAGAAAACTAGTAACTTTCCCCCCCTCTGTGAGTGTGACAGCACTTGCCAGCTCTGCCCTTCCCACAGCCAGCAGCCTCCTCTGTGGCACCTCAGGTTCTTCAGGCAGTGGGAACCCACAGCAGGAGACCACAGGGCAGGAGGTATTTAGAAAAAATGCACAAGTTTCACCATCCTGGTCTTCTTTAAGGGCAGGTCACAGAAGTTCAAATTCTTGTACATCCCACTTCCTGTGGCCCTTCCTCACCTGAGGCCGATGGGGACTTCAAAGCCATGTGAAGGTGGCGGCAGAGCCCAGACCTGCCAGCAGCTCACTGGATGCCTCTGGTTTGCAGAGAGAAAGCTGGAAATAGGAGCAACTCCTTCTCCCCTGGGGGGAGGCCAGTGGCCAGCCTGGCAAGACATCGAGCAGCACACCCCACACAAAGCCATGAAGGGACAGGGAGTTTGGGGCTGCAAAGAGACAGGGAGTTTGGGGTTTCTTGCCCCCATGCAGGAAGAGATGTGCATGCATACCCTCGCTTTTTGTCCATTGGCAGCGAGTGGCCCGGGGCAGGGCCAGCTCCCCGTGAGGAGCAGCCGGGCAGGCGGTGAGCAGCAGCGGGGAGTGAACACCTGCGCATGGGGACACTCGGGCACAGGTGGGTACGTGGACAGAAAAGCAAGGTCATCTGAACCAAATCCTGATGTTGTACAGGTGAACACTGGAGCAGAGGAGGGTAAATTGAAGCTGCACCACTAAAACTGTTTGGATGTGAAACCTCAACTGTCATTTCCTAAATAATTTTTCTTTAAGTGAGGGTAAGAAGGACTTGGAAACAGGCGGAGGCACTTAACGCAGGTTAATATGGCTTCTGTAAACAAAGGCTTTTATTTTAACTATACATGGCAAGCGAAAGCAGGCGGGCATTCAACACCACTTCAGTGCGACTGCTTCCCACGGGACGGGCTGCGAAACCCCAATTACAGGCTGGCGGGAGCCGAGGGCATTCCCTCCGCCTGCAGTTAAGGGCTTTGCTATGGACAAACCGAGGAGGGAGGGTCGGAGAGACGCAGAGCCCCTAGTCAAAGCCAGGTTACGGGGCTGCGTGGGCCACCACGGATTTCTTCATAAACATTAAACAGGGAGAAGAAAAAGACAAGACCCCCACCACGGCTGTGTCACCAACCCCGTCTTTGTACAACCTGCCAGCCCCAGTCTCCCCCGGCCCCACCGCCGCGCCCAGCCCGTCC
>WKFP01013594.1:0-56719 GCA_011057875.1 Pterocles orientalis | reverse complement strand
AACCCAACCCCACAGCAGCTCCTTTGGAGTCAGCTGTACTGTCTGGGGCTGGAGTCTGGGATCACTGCTCTAAGAAACAATGCTCTGTTACCGTGTATATTTCTATAGAGAGAAAACTAAATGTAAGTTGGATGGGCTAATTACAGTGGAATTCACATTCAAAGGATTTACTGTGGAGCCTGAAATCATCACAGGATTTCTGGAAGTCATTCCTGCCTGTCTATCATCAGCAGCCCTGAAAGGCAAATTGAATAATTAGAAATTTAAAATTATATCCAATTGGTGTGCACAATGTTAGTGCATCAAAACTGATGAGATCAGAGCTAACTCAGGTGGTCAAGTGGCTAGGAAAACCAATTTCCATGCTGAAGTGAGAAGCAGCCGTAAGAATTATTTCTTTTTTAAATTCAAGAAAGTGCTGCTCTGCTCCATACTAATAAATTGACTGCTGCAATTGCTCCATGAGCTCCTAAGACCACGTGGTCCTTGTCTTATTGACTACTTGTGACCTGTTTGATCAGCTTCTCCTCCAAAAAGCATTAATAACTATGAATTAAATTAAATGTCTACATCTCCATGTCTACAGACTACACAAATATATGTTACAGTCAGTCTGGCCACTGTTTCCAGACCATATGGAGCTTGAGGATGGATCTAAAGAGCACCACAGGTTTGCAAGAACACCAGAAAAAGGTTCTATGTTAAGAGCCTAGAAAAGCCCTAAAGCACATTTTAACTGTTAGGAAGAAAGATGCTGGGGCTACTCAGTAGTGCTCTCCCTGCTTCTAGTGAAGTCAAGGGTCATCAGCGTGTCTATTCATTGCAGCTCATTTACATGTCTTCCTCCACTCCTTTCTGGTGGGAGTTAAAGGACTACAAAAGCAAAGAGAAAGCTAAGCAGAACAGACTAAGAGACAGACAAGACAGACAATCAAATTGGTATCCCCTCAGAGAAGGGCACACATCAGCAGTGACATTCCCACACGTGAATGGAGAACCCATTAGCAGGGAGGACCCCCCAACCCAGCAGAAAGAAAAAATGAAAACCTCTGCACACACCAAGTCCCAGCTCTAGTGAAAGCAAGGGGAAAGCTGGCCAAAGAGCTCTCACAAAAGACACTGAAAAGGCTGCAGTGAGGAGCAGCCTGACCTAAAGGCTGTCAAAGTCGATGGAAAGACTCCTCAGCCCCTGGATCAGAAGCCAAAGGCTATGTCTACAGCAGAAAATTGCATCTCCCACAGGAAGCAGGTACCAATGCCTGCTGCAGGCTGTGCAGCTCTGGCTTGGACAGTGAACATGCTGGGCAGAAATGCTGCTGTGCTGAACCTGTGGAGCAGCAGAAAACCACTGTGTGTGTCAGGGCAGGGGGGATGGCAGATAAAAGCTTACCTTGAAGATGGTGCTAAGTAACAACTATGCTAAATAAGTGTAGATGGTCTGTGCTGGGGAACATGGGGTTTGAGCATCCTCCTCATACATGCTTCCCCTCTACCAGCACAAAGCAGGTGAAATTAACTCACCACTCTGCCTGAGTGGTTTTATACAAGTGGAAAGGAGCAGACAGCCTCCCAGTGACATCCCTCAGACTACTGGGCAATGCAGGAACCCTCCTCCAGCCACTCCTGCCTTCCCTACCCACAGCCGCAGCCTGGGCCCGGGGCTGAAGATGCTGCACTGCTCACACACTTGCTAGGACCAACTCTGACTGTCACACTGTGCTAACAGGACCTCAGAGTAGAACAGAAACTAAACCAGAAAATTTCTGAGGGTCCCCTGAAATAGATTAATTTGCTTACATTACTACTTTGTATCATGATTTACTGGAATATTCAAAGAAATTATCTGTAAATTGTACTTAAAATATCTTTCACATGTTGTGGGGTCATTCTTTTATCCTTTTTGTTTGGACTGTGAAACTAAATAAAAGGGAATAACTTCAGAATAACTAAAAGAGCCATTGCACTTTATATTATTACTTAACAGAACAGGCAAGAATATAGTTCTTACACCAGCCCTGCACCAAAGATGTCTTAAACTTGCAAAAAAACCTGGCTCAGAACTTAATAACTGGGGAGGTTATAATGAGAAAGAAAACCAGAATTCAAAACGCTAAAATACCTCAAACACCAGGGATGGAAACAGGGATGGTAAAGGAAACAAAAACTAAATGTAATGCCTCATTTCCATGTCTAAGTGCTTTTCTTATTTTAATAAAGTCAATGAAAAGATGTCATATTTTTGAAAAGGTTTTCAGGGTATTACCTGCAGTTCTGCTGAAGCCATCAGCTTCTGTATGGGTCACACAGATAATGAGAAGTCATTTGCACACATAAATACCACCCCTGCTCCCTAAACAACTTTAGACCCAGAGCTGGAAATGAGGTCAAGACCACTGATAATGTCACACACAGTTTTAACTTGACGCTGACAATGCTCCAATTGTCAAGGCATATAAAATATAAATTTTGGCTGGACTTCAACTCTGAAGAAAGGCCACAGGGTCCTATTACAACCAGGTGCAATACCCAAAATAGAACTGCATGCTAGTCAGCACCAGGGAGAAACATCTTCCCCTAAATGTGGCTCTTTGCTCCTACTCATTTTAATCACACAAATCCAGCCCAAGCACCAGCAGGACCAAGCAGATCAGAGGTCAGGAGAAAGGCCAACACAGAAAACTTCTGTGGATTTTTAACATGAAGCAGAATATGTATCCTGTTGGACTCAGATATTGAAACCAAAACAGAAGCAGGAGGTGGTTGTTCAGTAGAGAGTGTTGTAAGCTCTCTACTGGAGGGAAATGAGGTGAGTAATGGTAACAGGAAAACTTCTGGGTTAAAGCTGTATCTCACTCTCAAAAACTGGTCAAGAAAATAAGTAACATCAGCAAGTACTTCCCACACTCACCCCGCATAAGCAGCCTGCCTGGTTCACTGGTCAAGCCAAAGATTGCTTCCCCAATACCCATCCCTATAAAGTCAGTCCAGGTTTTGCTAATTGTGAGCTTTCTGTTTCAAATATTGCCATCTTGTGGAAGCTGTCTGGAAGGGCTGACAAGACACCAGCAGCTGTGAGCACTGCTCATTCCCAGAACCTGGATGTCCCAGACACACAGTCCTGAGGCCAAGTTGGTTGAGACCCTACCGCACCACTCTTTAAAGACAATTGTAGGTCTCAACAATAGAGCTGAGAACCTCTGTATCCCACCTGAGAAGGCTGGAACAGGTCCCCAACATTGTGGATACCAAGTTGTGTATGCCTTAACACCCAGCTCCAAGATACTCAAACCCTGAATCCCCATCTCAGGTGGTTAAACAAAACCTGAACCGAAGTATCTCATGCTACATCATTCCTGCTAACAAGGCCACCGATACTGCCTTTTATAATGCAATCGAGCTGTAGGAACTCAAGGTCAGAACTAAATACGCCCTGAGTTAATCCTTTGGAGGAACAGAAAATCAGATCCTCAGCTGCTACAAACCGGCAGAAACCCAGACTTGAGCTATGTGTATTTGCACTAGCTGAAGGTTTTGCCCATACCTGCCCTTCCACACAGCCTGGAAGCAATTTTAAATAATCTAAAATAAAAATAAATTCTAAATTATATGACCAGAGAAATATCTCTTCTGTGGAATCAATGAATGGCTGAAGAAAAATAAAACAAATGGCAAGACAATGGCAGGACAAGGAAACAACTCAAAGTAATGGAAGAGTAATCAGCAAAGACGATTACCTGTGGCTTATTGACTCTGCGTGTAAGTCTGGGAGGTGGCTGTGTTGTGACAGTAGAGGAAGAGAGGACAGAGGAAGAGAGAGGAGCAGATGAAGAGAATGCTTTTGAGTCTGCAGTCTTTTGAAGAAAAGAAAAGTTGGTCAGCTTGGCACACACTCTCTTATCACAATCACTGATAGTGATAAGAGCATCTACTATCCATAAAATTTGATGCACACACAGCAAACATAACTCCATGCAAGGGCAAGTGCAGTTTCCAGTTGGTTTGTCCGAGCTGCCCACCTCACTCTGTTTTAAACATGCAGGTTATGCCTGTAAAAAATGCTACTAAAAATATATCCAGATAAACAGCACAGTCTTTGAACAGCTTTGAATATACTTCTGGTTATGATTCAAGCACAAATCAAACACTTTCTCGTAAGATTTCTCAGTGTGAAATGTGTCATCTTGGAAACCCTAGTTCCTCATTCTTTAACATTGGCTAGATTGGGTACGTCACGGAAGCTACTGCAGTGCATCCGAGACAGTATTTACAATGCTGTGATTTTGAGCTTTCCAAACTTCCACTCTTATACAAGGTAGCATGGGGGTGCTGTAATGTATTCGGGCTGGCTGCAGCCCACAATGGACCCCAAGTCGATTGAGGGCTGCAAAGTAAGGCAGATCTCCTATAAAGACTGGGGGCAGAAGATATGTTGTAGAAGCTACTGGAGAGTTCCCCTGTGTTCCTTCTCATTGTAACATACAGCTACAAATAACCAAAAATGTCTGGGGAGAAGTATCACTAGGTCTAATTCTCATTTGCAGCTAGACTGACATCATTTTGTAAATGCAAAGGTAATAAATTCAATTTAATGCACAAATAACGATCAAGCCTCCCTGACTTAATTGTGCACATCCTGGACTAAGGTTCAGTAAACCACAGGCTCCAGGATCAACAGGGGACAGCTTTTGTGATTCTAGGAGCCAGGCTGACGTTTTCAAGGCTTTTCAGTCCTTGGCTTTAGGAGGAACAAATCAATCCTATAACCCAAGATGACCCATTACACACTGCAAAATCTCTTTACAGCAAGGAATCACTTGTATTCTACACAGCGAGCTATCCGGGCATGAGGCCTGTGTGACACTTTAATCTGACACATGTGGTAACAGCCACTATCTGGGACAATCCCCTCATTAGACGTGACCAACTGAGTCAGTCCTGTGTTACTATCTAAAATAATTTTCACTACACTGGCTCCTGAGCCACCTGCTAAAACTTTTTGATCTGCTATCCAGTGAATGCCACTCCTGACTTCTGGAAGACAGTCTTAGCATCATCAAAATGACAGGTGGCAGCCACTGGCTCTGCGGGGCCAGCAGAGCAGCACAAACTTCAACACACCAGTTAAAATCAGCAATTCAGAGCAGCACACACACATGCAGGAGAAGTACCTTCTTTTCCCCGCTTTGAAACTTTCCCAGATCACCTTTCCTCATGCCTCTTTTCTCTGTTTTACCTCCCTGCACAATAGCCATTAGCTCCTGACACAACTGGTTGTCCTCAGAGGAACCCACAGGTCTCTTTTCTGGGCTCACACGCATGTCTAGTTGGGATGGTTTCAGGCAGCACTCGACAGAGATCTTGGGAACAGCCTGAGCACCCTGCTCGGGCTTGCTGCTGCCCTCTCTAGTCTTTTGGAGCCAGGCTTGGCTGCCAGTGGTGTCACGCTGCTCTGCGAGGATGCTTTCAGGGCTCTCCACTGCCCAGCGAGGGGAGATAGAGTAGCTCACACTGGGAGAAGGGGAGCCAACAAACTTTTCTTCGCTTTGCGGAGTGGCCTGATAGAAACTGCGAGTGGAGGACTGAGGTCTGGATGAGTAAGAGGGCAATGGGGATTTAATGGACCTGGGAGTCGAGGAGCCAGAGAGATGAGAATGGTGGAGGCTGACTGTGGGGGAAGGGCTGGCTGCAGCAGAAGGCGAGAGATAGTCAGTGTGAGAGAGGGAAGCTTCAGGCGGAGAAGGCAATGGAGGAGTTATGGCAGGAGTGGTGCTAGGAGGCACTCCCACGGTCAGAGCAATCCACTCAGACGTGACTGCCTGCACCTCTGGAGATAAGGCACGGCGCGCAAAAGGCAAAGGCGGAGGAGTTGGTGTATGGAGCAGCTCAGAGCTAGGAGACTTGAAGGAGACAAAAGCAGGAGAGAAAAAGAAATAAATGAAAAAAATAAAGGAAAATACAAAACGACTGAGTAAAAGTGAAAGGAGAGAGAGCAAGCGTGGAGAGGAGCAGATCTGTGGCCAAGCATGGGGCATAAGTTTTCCATGGGCAGGTGTACTATGTTGGAGAATGTGCTGTGCACAGCTACTCCAACCACAGAGTCCAGTCTGTATCTGTGCTGCTAATACCCTTCTCTGGCCTTTGCCAGGATCCCACACCTTGTGGAAGACCTCAGACTTCATACCGTATGCCCAAAATCCTTAAGGGAACAGTTGAAGCCACTATCCACAATGACAGCATGCAGCATTTGACTGGCCTGTCACTAATAGCTGAGGCCCCAAGCAGCTCACACTGTGGATCTAGTCAGAATTCACTGCTGCAATGAATTTTGACTTTACCCAACTCTGGCATGTGCAATGCTCACTCCTCAAGAAACTTGCATTGCTGAAGCTGTGGAGAAGAAGGGGATCAAAAAAGCCAGCTGAGGCTGTTGGTCTTTCAGTGATTAAAGCAGGTGTTATGTTCATAAAGGCAGAACACACAACCGCATTCTGCCCTTAGCTATTACCACCAGCGATGGTGAGATCATCTACATTAGCACTGATCAGAGCGTTTCTCAGCCCTCTGCCAAGTTAGGCAAAAAAAGTAAGGGAGAGAATTGATTTACTAGGGGAGGAATCAAAAGAATAGCAAGTGAAACCAAAAAAAGGTGGATATGATCGCTTCCATCAAAGGGAGAACCTTGCAGAGAGCGGGTGGCAGACAGGCAACAGCTATGGAGAGACTGCCAATCTCAAACAGAAAAGTTCAGCTGAGGTCCACTTTGACAGGGAACCCCAAATAAGCAACAAGTCTTTCCTTCTTTACACAGTGGCTAAGAATAAAAACACTCCTTTTAGGGAAAGTCCAGACAGACACCAGGCTTGAGCCAAGGCAGCCTTTCCCATCCGTCTTGTAGAGTACATCCCTTCCTCCAAATCCCAGCTCTCCACTTTTGTTCCTTGCAGTCTTGACATCAGAATGACCTCATGTGACTGTATGCATCATTTGTTCCCATGAGTGAGATGCACCAGAACCTCATGGCCGTGACCCAGACATGTATGCTGACCTTCAAGCATAAGCACTTGGAAGATGAGAGCAAGACAAAAGGGATTTAGAGACTCACTGCCTCCCTGATACATTTTCCATGGCAAACATTCTGGGATCCCCACACTCTTACCCGCTGCCATTTTGATTTCTGGTTTGAACTGCAGTATGGTTCATAGTATATTCACGGAAGAGACCAGCCTGGCCTGCTCCCAAAACCCGAGTTCATTTAGCACCAATTTCAAATAATAAAGGCCACTCTCCTGACCCTGTCTCCCAAAACCGTGGTTGTGAGCTGGAACATTTAGGAGTTAAGTATACAGCTTGATTCAAGCTGACTAGAATAAACATGACTCCTACAGACTACAACAGTCTGTGACACCCTTTTAACAGCCATAATAAAAAATTCACTCATAACACTGGAGGTCTGAGAAGTGTAAACACACACTTAGGAGGAGCTGGATCACCAATTCATTTCACCTCTGGCAGTGAAATTTATTCAGACGGCTGTGAACTGCAGCTTTCAACCTGGCCTGAATTCAATCTACAGATCAGAGATTAAAAGCTGAGTCTCCAAATCCTCAAATGACCCATTCATTAACCTTTCTGGTAAATGAAACATCACCTTTTCCTGCAGTTGCAGCATACTGCAGGGAGCACATGGCTTTTACTGCACAAAACACTAGTCTTAGCTACAGCTTTTTTCAGCTATTGCTTCTTGTTCAGCAATGGCAACATCCCTCTGTTCTGCAAGGTGCCGTAACTGGCTGCATATAGTCCAAGTACCTGTGGTGAAGCTGTCATGCTGCGGTTAGGGGAGAGGGACATTGGTGGGTCAGGATAGTCAATGGCATTCTTGACTACTGGTCGTTTGAACACCTCCACATAAGTGACAGGGAAGATGCCTTGTCGATTGGTGCCAGAGATTTTTCCTTCATACCAATTCTCATCCACTCGTCGAATCAACGTGATCCTTTCACCCTATAGGAAGGAAGAGTAATGTAGTCCTACTTTAACATATTAAGCATTCCAAAGCAGATTACATTTTTAACCTTGCTGCAGCTGACTTAAAACAATTAGTGGCTCTCAGCCTCCTGATATTTTTGCACTCAGAGAAGCAGGAAATGCAGGTCTTCTGGTGCTGACTTGGGCTGCCTGCAGACTCAGTTATGCTCACATTTTCAAGACCTTACTTGCTAAAGTCAATTAAAAAAAGGGAACCAGCAGTTTCAGGCCGACCACAAAACTCTCAGAGATACGAGGTGTACAGGGAGTATGCACAGGTCTGCAATTTAAACTAGGTCTCTCTATGCTCTCTCCTATTTTGCTGACAAATTAAGTGACTTTCAGATCCTTAATAAAACGCAAGCCTCACCTTCATCTACAATTAAAAGAGAAGATAGACAAGATCTAATTTGAGCATCAAAACAAAAAGCTGTCTGAGACGGAGAAGTGCTGCTACTTAATCTAAATATGGCTGACTTTGCTCTGAACAGCCATTACACAACCCATTCCTATCCCCTCACTATGCAGTCAGGTCTAGCCAGTCACTTCAATACCACAGAACCTCACTTGCCTGTGCTCAATGATTTGGCTTGTAGTACAAAGGAAGGTGAACCCAGTTTCTTTCTTTTCTATATTGCCATTCTCATGTGACTGTATGCATCATCATTGGAGAGGATCAGACTGGAGACATCACCAAATATCTAATTTGCCTTGCAGAGCCAGGCTTCCAACACTTGTGCTCCAAGTATCTTCTCAGTTAGCCCTAAGGAAGCAACTGGGACTTCTTGATTCAGCCTACCCGCAACACTCACTGCAATGCACTACTTAATGACTATGGAGTAAAAACAGCTGATGAGAAGGAATCCTTCCCAAATACAGAGTTCATCTTATTGGAGCTTTCATTTGAAAACTGCATGTTACTAGTGTTAAAAGTGCATTTATCTAGATTCAATTAATCATCACAATAAAAGTCGTACCTTTCTGAAGGACATTTCCACTTGAGTATCCCCATTGAAGTTGAACTTTGCAATAGCATCTCCATATTCCAGTACTTGCAATGGTAATGGCTTTTTGGGTTGAGCTTTCTCAGCCGGTGGGAGGAGCTAGAATGAACAGACAGAGGCAAATGAGTCAAATGCGAAAAGCCCATAAATTAAGTAGGGGCAGAAATTGAGTGGGGAAAGACAACACCTGCCAAAAAAGTAGCTACCTCTACGTATGATCGTGGGAAGATGCCAACTCTGCCATGGTGTTCACCTTCATACCAGTTCTGGTCAATCTGCTTGTAAATGTAAACAATATCTCCTTTTTGCAGAGGAAGTTCCCTGTTAACAACACAAGCACTCCATCAGAACTTCACTGGAGAACAGACGCTTTCTTTGTCTGTCCAGCAATCCCTAGGTACCAAGGTCTGCATCAGCCCTGGTGATTCAAATCACACTCCAGCCAAAGTGAAACCTACATGTTGAGAATTATCCTGTTCATATCGTGATGTACAGGGACACTCTTGCTCTTTGGGCATCTTGTCAAAAACTTGGCCTATAAGGGCCCTACAAACCACACAGCCTTCCTGCAGCAACAGCATCAAGCTCAAGAGAAAGATGCCACCGGCTGCTTTACACATTGGATATGGTGAGCAGTGCTTAATTCCTGTTTTGAAACAGGTCACATCACAAGCCTTCCAAAGAGACACACGATTTTAATGGAAGCTAGTCTGCTGAGTAGATGAATCCCCTCACACGCCAGTGTTGATTCTACAACGATTACACATCTGGTCAGCCTGTGGTTGTGCAACCACTGACCTCATTTGGGCCAACAATTGGGATTTCAGTCTACAGCTTTCAGTGCTAAAATTATTAAAATCTGCAGCTTCAGGAACTCCCACCATTGGCAGCTCATACTAGGCTCAAAACTGTTACTTGGATCCCCACAGGAAAACAACCAACCCAGCCTTGCCTAACATGATTTTCAGAAGCTACTCCTTTACTTTTGTCTGGCACCCTGGTTTGTTCTGCTGAAGGGACACAACAGTTACACCTTACATCTGACTCAGTTTTATTACACGTACTGAGAAGATGCTGTGTAAATCATTACAAATCATCACCCAGAGAACAAAATATTCCCAGGACATTAGCACCTGAGAAGAAAAACAGCAGGTCCTTCACTGAATTCTGTAGTCCTTTCTTCCCTCCCTAGCAATTTAAAACAAAGGCTTCTCCAGGCTCATGCAGAGAGAAAGGCTTTCCAGGCCCTCTCTTCACAGCAGTGTTCCCCAAAAAGAACACACAGCATTGTGTGATTCACTCAAGGGATCACAGCACAGCTCGGAGGTACAACAGTGCCACCAGAAACATCCACTGGTGTATCCACAGATGCCAGGGGAGCAGTGACCATTCTATACCCTTACAGGTCCTGCATCAGGACAATCCTGAGGCATGTGTTTAAGCCCCTTGCTGACTTCGTGCTATGCTTAGCACAGCAAAAAGGTTGCTGCTGTTCTGCATATCTCTGTTCTTCTGTAAATCTGTGTATGGCAGATTTACACAGTGAGCTACTGACTGACATAGTTCTTCCGGTTCCTAAATTGGAGCACAACCAGGGATGTCATGCAGGGGAATCCCTTCCATCTCCAGCATGAGGGCAGTGACGGAGCTGCTGCTGAAAGGTCTCATCCAGCCGTCCTGCTTACAAGGTATGAGAAAGAACATCAACCAGAGCACTCTCCTGTGGCTCCTCACACCCTCAAAGCAGAGCACTCACTTGTTCCAGTAAAGAATGTGAGTTTGCCCTAAAAATCACATGGGATACAGATGCCCTGAGAAAGAAAACATTTTCCTAAAGGTCCTTTAGAGGCTAAAACCTGCAAGATTCGTATTACTTTTCCCTGCCTTACTACAGACACCTTTACTTTGAACTGCTGGAAAAACATGCCCAAAACATAAATCAAATTGCATGACACTTCATAAATGCTGCATCCTAGGCGAAAAAGCAGAGGAAGAACACTCAAGGCAGTAGTAACAAGCTATACTCACTTTAGCGTCTGTGCTTTAAAGTCAAACTTGGCTCTAGCAGGTCTCATCTAGAGATCAAAAAAGTCAACACGTTAAAACAATAATTAGATTTTCAACCCTCTTCTGAGGAAAAGCACCCAAACTCTTCTATAGCTAACATTAGTCTGGGGATGAAATTGAGTGGAAGTATTCTCCTACAAGCTTGGGTCCAAGTAGTACTACAGTCCAAATATGCTGGATTGGTCTCTCCCACCAGGGCAGAAAGTGACAGCTTCTGGTACTACAGTAATTAAGAGCTCTACAGGAAATGTATTTAACAGCAGTAAACTTTTAAATGTGAAAAACCCTGTTGAATGAAAGTTGCTCCAGTAACTACAGTTACTGGGAACTCCAGGACCAAATTTGCCTTGACATGTGAAAGGAAAAGCAAAATTTACTAGGATTTTATTTGATGTGGCTCTTACTGACTATTACCTGGCCCTGGTGAATCTTGCAATGTGGCCCATGTGCTCTATATAAACTGGTAGGAAAGAGACAAAAGTAAGGAGGAAATACAAATAAATTAAGCAGGTGTCTAAAAAAAGCCTTCACTGGCTATAAAGCCAAAGAGGATGTTGACAGCAGGCCTACACTCTGAAGCTTGATTTAGTTGGCTGATTTTCTAATGGCCACAAAATATTCATACAATTTTGAAGTCATTTCAGTAATAGAGCATAAAATAAGTAGTCACATTCACGGGGCACCAGAGCGTTTGAAACTACATGAAGGGCAGACAAGTGTACTCCACCCCACATGATGACCACCCCACCCACCGCAGCAGGACAGCACCTCTGGGGAAAGAGAGCTGCTGTCCAGAGCCCCAGCAGGAATCTCTAAGGCAGGAAAAGGCATTTGGCCAGGACATCTGGACCAACATCCAGCCCTCAGGAAAAGTGCCTTGGGCTCAAGGGAAACTATCTACCTCCTCCTTTGTCTCTTTCAGAAAGACCGACCAGGTCCCACGCACCGAAACATGCTGAGACTTTTTCTAATTGTTTCTAAAGTACATTAAGCATCTTTCAAGAGGAGAAGAAACAATCTATTTCTAAAAAAACCCCTATGAGACAGTCACACGGCCAGGATCAAGACATGAAGTTTCTAAGCATAAGGCACAGACAAGAAGACAATGTAGCAATATGATGCAAAAGATGTAGAATGCCTTTGATTCACTAAAAGTAGCTGATACTTAAAGGCATGCATCACAGGTGTGCACCAGCAATTCTCAGCAGGCATGCTTTAGCATATGCAGCTTGGTATAGAGATATCAATTAATTTACCAGACAAAGGAGTCAAAGCAGATCTAAATGCAGCCAGAATGGGAAAGGGGAAGGTGGAAAAAAAAACAAACGACATTCTCTGAAGAGCTAATGTCGGCCTAAAGCACAACACTGTGAGAGGCAAATATTGCTTTGGGTCAAGCAGCAGACTGAGGTAACTAAAACAGACCTCTGACCCAGATCTCCTCTTTGCTGTATCGTCTACATTTAGGAGGTCCCCAAATCGCTCATTAGTGATAAACTGATGGTGCGTTGGAATAACCCCTGTGTGCCTTCTAGCTGCAATATCAGCTTCTTCTTGCTCACGTTTAAGCCGTCTCTGGTCCTCTAAAAGTTTCTGCCATAAAATTGCATAAAATGGGCAGTAAATAATCTAGTTAAGGGCATTCAAAAGCTGCCATAAATGTAACTTAAAGAAAATTCCTGAGGTCCCAGCAAATAGCCCGGATTTTACAGTTCAGCATAAAACACTGATTCTAACAAATACACAACACCCCTCCCTTCATTTTGCAAGCACAGAAAGTACATCACCATTACAGCATAACTGAAATCCAGCTCATACAGAGGATCTGATCCAAAGTTGACGGAAGTCAGTGAGGAGTTCCTAAGTTTTGGCCAGGCCCTGGGACCTTCTAAGAAGGTGCTGATAATGCAGAAGGCTGACCAAACCCCCTTCAACCAACAAGGAGTTTCTGTCATTGACTTCCAAGAGACCTGAATCAGCCCCACAAGTAAGTTCCGAGGCACCAAACTCCCCTGAGCTTTGCAAGGAGCTTGGGAGAATAACTAACCACGTTCAAGTACTAGGTTCTCCCATACTTCCTTTGGACTCATGTAATATACTTCATAAAGTAAATAAACCCCAAATAATTATTCTGGACTTCTGAAGCCTCTGGCAGCCTAATGGAAATGTGCATCCTTGAGCACCTGGGCAGAAGGATTCTTCCACCTCTAGAGGCCAACTACAGGCTAAAGAATTAATCCCTGGGCTAACTCATTTGAAGCCAGCAGATCTTGGTGACTTCCAAGTTTTGTTCTTACGTGAGTTTCTGTGCTGGATTTTGGATGTGGGGGGATTACTAACTGTTTCATGGGAAAAAACATCAAAAACTATTTTTTTCACATCGGAATTAAGAACAGGTTTTACCATATTTCAAAGCACACATAAACATTATTTTAACTCAGAAAGTTAACTTTCTGAGTTCAAATATAACTTTTTTATCCCCAGGCAGTGAAAATTAACAGCTTCCTGGAAAGCAATCACTTCTTTAACTCAGCTTGAATACAGGCAGTGGTGAAAAGTCTCTGTCTTTCCTATTATTTTGCCTTGTCCCAGAGTTGCTTGGCCGTTTTGAAAAGGACTGCTATGTTACATCATCAAAAACTTGAGACACCATAAAGAATTCTAGTTTGCACTGGGGGGAAACTTCACACTTTCTGATAGTTTAAAGTATCTTACATTTGCCATTCAAAACCTGAGGACTCCCACAAGAAAAATGCTGTTCTCATCAGTTTGATTAATACTGACTCAGGTAAATTGCTTGTAGAAAAATAAAACCTAACCTCATTTATAGAACAACCATTAGGTGTTGTACCACATCTCACATACATCTCCAGCCTTTTTGCATTCTTTAAAACAATATATAATGGTTTTATATAATTTTGTGCAATTCATAAGAACTATCAGGTTCATTATAAACAAAAGCTAAACTCAACTACATATTATACACTGTATCAGTGGCAGAGGTAGTGTTAAAATTAAAACACACTGGTTCCAGCTTGTTCCTCAAATTTCCAGTACACATAGACTTGGTCATACAAGCTGTCCTTATATAAGGCTGAATGCTATATTTCTTGTATGTGGAGCTGCCACAGCTGTTATTAGGCCATGAAGGAGGGCATTACCTCTTTATCATCATGCCGTCTGCGGATAATTTCTTCTGGAGTTTCCATGTAATCAACTGGTGCAAAATGCCTTGGTGATTCTGAATCTACTTCGAAACAACATAAGGAAGTTAAAATACAAATGGATTTATCTAGTGTAACCAGAAAGGAAAAAAAAGAGATATTTTTAAACAATTTTTTGGATGAGGCTTTGAGCAACCTGCTCTAGTGGAGGGTGTCCCTGCCCATGGCAGAGGGGTTGGAACTTGATGATCTTTAAGGTCCCTTCCAACCCAAACTATTTTATGACAGTAAGGATTCTCAATTGCCATTGACGAAATTGCCAATCAGATATTGATAATTTACCCATTTTCATTTTTTTCCCTTTTAGGCTGATACTTGTGAAAAAAGATCCAAAAACAGGCAGAAAATAACGGTACAGGAAAGAGTAAAGACACAAAAGGACTTTGTGAAGAAAAGATTCGCTGCCATCAAAGTATGATTTGGCATTTTACTGTTGAGAAAAGTTTAATATACAGACACCCACAACTAGACCTTGAGAAACTGCTCCTTAAAGCAAACCATCTGGGTTTGTTTTATATTCCCATGTGTGCAGATGATACAGGACTAGACATATCTCATGTTGAGATTCTTGCATCCCTGGAGTTGCTTGAGAGACAAACTGAACCTGATGTGATTAGAAAGGCAGCACAAATCGTTTCTCAGAAGTGCAGCTGTTAACAAGTCCTGAACAAAAATGCTCAGCAAGACACGCAAAGGACACTAGACACACTAGGGGAAAAAGCAGAGAGAGTCAGGGGATATAAAGGTGGGCAGTAAAAATGCAAGGGTTGTGGAAGAAAAGGGGAGGAGAAAGGAAAGCAAGAAGACAGATGAAGGGACACTGGTAAAGAACACAAAAAGCCACCTCCTAGGTACGTCCCAAGTTCACTTTGCGGGTTGTTGTTTGTGTCCAGGCTGTGGCAGAGGGCATATGGAACAGTGTTCCCATTGTTTAAGGAGTCAGGAGCGTCAGCCCGGCCCATGAAGCTATCTTGGCTAGATCCCATGGTGGGGAAGTAGTTAAGCCTCTCCACAATGTCAAAGGAAGACAGGCGCCTGGGGGCTAGAGGCCTGCTTCGGGAGCACAGTTGGTGCTGGGAGTGGTGGCTCTTGTCTCCTACGCTCCCCTGCAGACGTATGAGGTCCTCAGGGTTCTCAGGGCTGGGCACTGCTGGGCTTCCCAGGCACTCTGGGGGTGGAGTCCTGCAGGATTTGTGTTGGAGAGGCTTTTTCAATCGGAAGGGGAGTGGGCTCATTAGGTAGACATTTCTGGGGAGCATGTGTCCATCCCCATAGACATCTCCTTTGGAATCAGGGTTCCTGGGGGCCTGCTGCTGCTCATGCCTTCGGATGGTAGTGAACCTGGTGTAGGAAGCTGGGCATGAGCCTTTGCATCTGTTGATTTTATGCTTCTGAGGCCCATGTAGGTTGCTGCTGCTACTGCCACTGTCATTGGATACATTTGAGAGGAGATCTATCTCATCCGTGCAAGCTGAAAGTGTGTCCATAGGGATGGCATCACTGACATCTGAAGTGGCGTCCTCCACGTTGCTGCAAGAGCGGGAGGATTTATCCACCAAGCTGTCAGCATCCTTCTCTTCTTGGTGTGCTTTTGGCAAATCCAGAAGAAACTCTGCAGAGCAGGCAGAACTCAGAGAAGTTTTACACTGGAGAGAAGTGGTAAATTTGTTTTGTCCAGTAGAAAAGTCAAGCGAGGGCATTGATCGGGATCTCTGGATCAGCTGCTCAAAGGCACTGATACGGGAGGAAACGGTGTGTTTGGGGATCTGCTCTGAATCCTCTCGACTAAGGCTGTGCTCCATCCTGTCCTTTGCTTCATTCTCAAACTGAGATGCAATATCCCTCACACTGCAGGAGGAGACTGTGCCCAAATGGATCTTGGATCGGTTGATCTGGTGCATGTCTTTATACAGCACTGTAAACTCCATCCCACTCTTCTTGGAGGCAGGGAACATGTAGCCTTTCCTAGAATTGGTGCCATACTCCTGCAGGCTCATGGTACTGCCAGATTTGACGGCATACTCCTGCTTTGACTTCATCAGCATGTTTTCTATGCTTTCCCTTATGTCTACCATGAAAGCTTTCTTATTATCGAACAAGGCAACGGAGCTACGAAGGTTTTCGCAGCTTTGAGCTTTCTCATGAGACAGCAAGATACCCTTCTTGTCCTGCACAAGAGCAGCTGGAGCTGCTAGTTTGGGTTTGAATTTAGAAGGGAGGATTTCAGTAATGCAGGCTTTTGCAGCTGATAAGGGCTTCTTATGTTTACATGCGTGACCTAACATACCGGTATGACTAGCGTTAAAGGTTCGGCTATTAACTGAAGAGGGTGCAGTCATATGAGCATTCCCACCTTTACGATCCACTGGTAAGCATGCAGAATAAAATAAATACAACCTGTTAGCTTAAGTGCTAGAAAGCTATCAAGAAAGGAGAAAGAACATGCTTGGATTTCATAAAATGCACTTTAAAGAAACAAAGTTCCAAAACATAAAGAAAAGCAGGAAGAAACTGCACAACAAGCCACACTTCCAGGAGTAGGTGAAATGCTGCTAATGTTTCTAAAATGAGAGGCTTGGCCAGAAGCAGATCTTAAGCACTTTAAAGGTATCCTCCTAAAAAGCGCTGAGCATTATCAGCTTCCAGGGAAGCTGTGGCATCATGGAAAAGGGTGGCTGAACTCTGGGTAGGGTCAGGGTGTCAGTAAGAATGCAGAGGTACTAACATTGCAAAAACAGCTTAATACCAAGCCTGCAATCACACCTACTACAGTCTCACCACAGTGCTTGCTGAACAGTTTATTCCTGGGAGGGAGAAGGCAATCAATGACTGATTGTGCTAGCACAAGCAGGCTACAACAGTTGGCCTTGCCCAAGAGCTGCCTGCTTAGAGATTCCCCATACTAGGAATAAGCTGAGTATGCTTCAGACATGTTTGCTTTAAAAATCAAGGAGTCATATCAGGACTTTTTTTTTTTTTTTTTTTTAAAGTCAGATCCACTCTGGGTTCAGCTTAGACTGTGGTCTCTTTTGCTCTGTTTCCTATTTGAGTTTAAACTCAAATGTCAAAATAACCATTCGCGTTCAATTGCCGTTTGGGGAACAATAACTGTTTGAACAGATTTTTTTTTTTGTTCAGATCCACTTTGACTCCCTGCTCAACAGGCCTGACATAATGCTGAAAACCAGCTGGAAGACAGAGACAGAGAGAGACCTTTTTGGTGTGATAGACTATTTTTAGGGAGAGCAGTTCAGAAACCCGGCACATTCTTTCCCCAGTCCTCTCCCCATCTCAAGCTATTTTTAAGTTGAAGTTGGCTCAGAGACACACTCCCCAGTACAACCCTCTGATGGAAGCTAGGCTCTTCCTTGTCCTGCTCTTCTAGAGAGACCACAATGAGGGGAGGAAAGGAGAGGTGATGCAGCGGTTTCTGCTGCCTCGCTGTTGCAGAGCCCAAAGGGCATTGCTGGTTCACAGTGCCCATGCATTCTCTGCACACCCTTTCAGGCTGTGGAGCACACAGTGCCAGCTACATGGGGGCAGCCAGGCCAGCAGACATGGTGTGGCCTGCTGAGATACTGCAGCAGGAAAAACAGGAAAAGCAAGGGAGGGCTCTAGCATGGCAAGGCAGTGAGAGCAGATGGACAGCAAGGCCAGCCTGAGAAGCCTCGAGGAAGAACATGAGGGTATGGGGTATGGCTGAGGTGCTGGGTGGAGGTAGCTGGTTCCTGTTGGGAAGAGGAACCTGGCTCAAAGGGGTCATGAAAAATATTTTCCAGGATGGGCTGAGAGGAAAAAAAAAGAGGAAAAAAGGGTAGCAAAGAAGAAGGACAAAGGAAACCTCAACTGGCTTGAATAGGACTCTCAACCCTGCAGCAGTTTGCCCCTTATCACCCTTATTAAGGCTTCTGACACTCTTTGCAGAATGGAGAAGAGGTTAGTGCCCTCACCACCTACCTTTTGTGGAAGCAGAGCTGGAAGGTCGCTTGAGACCACTCAGCCCCTGAAACGGGATATCTCCACCTTCCAGCACACTCTTGTAAATTTGCCTTTCATTCTCCAAGCCAGCAGGGTCCCCTGGCGCTGATTCTGACTCCCTCTTCACTGCATGGTAGTTGGGTGAATGTGTGGAGCTGGAAAACACAAAACGGGGAGTGACACCAGTGGATCACTTCTGTTTGCTGAGAGCTTCATACAAAGTAAGAGAAAACCACATTTGTGAACCCACAGTAGATTGTGTATGAAGAACTGGTGCTGAATGAAGAGGTTATGAATACATTGCTATAATGTTCTAGGTTTGGCACTAGCATAGTGTTCTCTACCCGAGGGAACTCTCCCTGCCCAGTACCCCAGAAAAAAAAAAAAAACCCAGCAGGAATGCACTCCTGATGCATGTCCTGATGAGACAACAGAGTCACAGAGCAGATGCATGCTTCTTTGCAGACACAAAGAAATTAATCAGCTAGCTGGAAGTAGTGTGAATATGCTCCAGCTCCCAGTCCTCTCTCCATAAATGCTAGCCATACCTGTCCCCTGCTTACAAGGCACAGCTGCTCAGAAGTTCATATTAACCAGTAGAGGCTCCCACTTAACACTATAGTTCAAGAGTCCCAGGGCAACTTCTCAAATCCATCAGTGAGAGACCATGCAGAAAAGCAATAGTACAGGGCTACAGACAGTACTGTTCTAAAGGCCAAAGAAATGCCCAGCTGTGCACAGTTCTTCTCAGCTTTGACTCAGGCTTCCCCTACAGGCAATGAAAAATCCTGGACTCTAGGTCTACCATGCAAATATATAAACAAAATGCTTTTAAAATGAGTACAATTTTAATTTCTTAGGCTTTTAAAGACTGGACATTTATTACAAATCCCTTTTCTCAGTCATGAATCTAGGCACAAGTATGTACCCACATCTGATTTCTAAATTTCAGTTTCCTCTCTAAAAAAATAACCATCAATGCCACGCTAGAAATGGCCTTTCCAGGCACAAAAGACTCAGTGAGCAATCAGGCAGCCAATGCTTTCCTAAAAGCTATGCTCATCTGATACCAGTTCTTGTGCTCAAGCAGGCTTTTCAGAATAAGACAGAGGCTCACACAAAGCTTATTCTGGGGCCAAAGCATGACTGCTGGAAAGCTTGAAAAAATAAAAAAAATAGGGCATTGTCAACTCTTAGAAACATTTTGAAAGCTGGTTTACATCCTGATGTCCAGGAGTGGCTCAAATTTATGTGACCATTGGAATGCTTGCGGCTACGCCTGCTTGTTGTGGATAAATTTGTACATGCATCTGTTTATTTTGGACAAACACTGTACCTATGAGGTAAAGAGAAAGCTTTCAAATACATCAGAGGAATGGCTATGGAGATGGAATTACACAATGTCCAGTTTACAAAGAAGATTTTAGTTTCTGGACAAGGAAAACCAGGTCATATGCAGTCCCATAAATTACTTTCTGGAGTAAAAGCTTCTGAAAAGCACCACAAAAGAGAAAGGGAATACTGTCACTTTTTCAATCTAGGCAATGCTCAAACAGACTCTTAGCTGCAGGGCTGTTGTGTCTTATGGGGGTTATATCAGTGCCTCTCTTTTTCAAGTTCCCAAGGAAGCCCTGTCAGTTTTTGCAGGGAATAATGACTGCCCTGAGGTTCCTCACCCGGGAGGTAAAAGCATTTTAGCCTAGTTGTTAAAAATCAAAGGGTTAAAATTATGCGCCTCTAGGAATACACCTGGCAGAGAGAGAGGAGGCATCTAGCAGAGTCCCTTTACTGGCCGCTCCCTTATTAGGGTGAGCAAGCAGTACTGTATTAGGGCCAAGTCAGCCCGCAAGATCAGAATCAGGTGAACAGAGGGAAGAGCAACACTACAAAAAAGACAAACTCCAGATAGCTTTTCTCCCTTCTCTCTAAAGGCAGGGCAGGAAAGGATGGTTGACTCCACTGGGCTTGCTGTTCTGTCCCATTCCCATCCTGCCCAGGTTGCTCCCCCTCCACTAGCTCAGACGCTGGCACTCCTGCATGCTTTGGGTGGTGTCAGAAAGTGCACAGACAGTGCTGCCATGGGCAGAAACCTTATCAGTCTTTAGCAAATATAAACGATGTTAATCTCTGAGATGTCATTTTATTTTATTGCTCTCTCCCTACAAAAACAAAACTAAACAGTCGTAAGAGCAACAAGATGCAGCAATGTGTGAGTTTCCCAGCAGGATGAACACAGACAGAAGGGAACTGAGTTGAAAGAAGTACAGGAGACCTCTAAGGCAGCCCCAGAGGGGCAGTGAACTACACGTGATATTAATGGGCATCTGGAGAAGAACACGCCTTTCCTAACAATCCATCCATGCAGAGGGAATCACAGTGCCTATGGACAATGTTAAGCACTCAGTCCAATTACAAGGAGCAGCAGGTTCACAGTAGGAGCTGGCTCCAGCGCTTGAGAAACTCGGCACAGCTCAGCATCTTGCTCTGTTGTTTCGGTTTTATGCGTGCTCTTCTTTTAAAACAAACCAGCTCCACATACAACTAATTTAGACAGATTATACTGTTTATCACGTATTCCTCCAGAAATCAGTGCCACATTAGACCTTTGAGAAATATCATTACTGCTACCACTGTTCCCTTGCTGGAAGATGGAAAATTATTGCCTTCCATCAACAGCATCCTTTTGATTTGGTGCACATAACTGAGAGTATCTAACAGGAGCCAATCTATTATACATGCGTAACAGAAACAAACTTTGTTTATACCACAAAAAGACATTATGTGCATGAAGTTACAGTCAATTTGAAAGCTTCATCAAGAAGGAGTTAAAAGTCTGGTTTTTTTTAAAGTCCCTGCTTAGCACAATCAGCAAGTCTTATCTAGACAATGCAATCACTCATGTAATCACTTCAAAACTCATTCAAGATCAAAGAGCAATTATTGTACCTGGACACCTTTGAAGTACATGTATAATTCTCACGGTACATGCATTTGTCTATATCCACCACCAAAAAATAAAGTCAACCCATTTTCAGCACCCAAAACCCTGTCTTACGTACCCTCAGACAGTAAAAGAGGCATCAAAAAGCAACTGGAAAACTTACTAGGAAGAATGGTCTGTGGAAGTTTCCAGAGGAGTAACACCTGCTGTATTCTGCAAAAGTCCAAACAAAGGAGTCATTGATACACAGTTACATGTGAAAAGAAAGAAAAAGGCTCGCTTAAGTAATTTTCCATCTATTGCTTGAATATTAGCCTTTAGGAGACATTGAGGTTTAAGTCTAAATGCAATTTCAGCTGTCTTTGCAGAAAAGCGACAATTTTCCTGAGTTCCTACAGGGCAGTGACAGGTTTTTAGCACAGCCGATGTCTTTTCCAAGCGCCTATTCTTTTGTCTGCAAATGAGTCATTGTGAATAAAGCCAAAAGCAAGAAGAGATAACCAGCTGGGCCGTGACCAGGAGACACATGCTCATAATTATTTCCCCAAGCTTTTCCCCCAACCAGTCACTGCCCGCCTTTGCTTTAAAGGTATATTCCATTTCTGCAGCACAATACATTCCTCAGCATTCAAAAAAAAAAAAATCAAAGCACTAACAAGAAAAACAATGTTTCAGATCAGTTTCCTTACTTAAGAGAAGCAATGCAAGCTGCACAGGTTCAATAGCAAAAGCTGGTTCTCATCCACTTGCTTTAAATCCATCTAACACTTCCTAGGCACATTATTTAAAAAATTGAAAGCAATTTTAGAAAAAATGCTCTATTTGGTGTCCCCTCATCTATTTGAGGATTTCTATGTAGAAAGAAAAAGCAAATCTTGGGTTTGAAAAAGCAGCTTTTTCAAGTCCTGTTGAAATGCCGCAGCTTCAGAAAAAAATCAACAACAGAAAAAAAACAGAAAAAATGGTGTATTACCAAATTAATCTATCATTTCATGGTTCAGGTCCTGCAGACCCTCGAAACAGCAGCAGCAGCTGACCTGCCCTAGAAGGCCATGGCAAGGTGCAGAATAAGAAAAATTGTGAAAAATCTCTGAGGAATATCCAAATCTCGGGTAGGTGTGAGCTCCTAGCAGAGAGCTGGGCTCGTATGAAGGGAGGGTAGATGGCAACATGCTTGAAAGGCACGAGATGATGACATGACGCCAACCAAGAATTTTAAGCTGATTGCTGCTGCCTATTCATGTGAAAAATAGGGGTTTTTTTGCAGATGCTGAACTCAAAACCCTAAAGGGGGATGGTAGCGGGGGGCAGCTGAAAGGGAAGGGGGGGAGAGAGGAAATCACTGCACCTGAAATGGATTTCAAGCTGGATTCTCAGCATCATGTTCTATTATTTCTGACAGCGACACAGCAAGCCATGCAGTCAGAACGGTCAGAACCATTATTTATCTCAACCTCATTTAATAATCATCCAGCAATGAACAGATTAGCGCAGAGAGTTTGGAAACAGGGATTGGCAGCATGAAAAGAATAGGAAATACCTTCTGTGGCTTTTTATGTGGCGCTTTATAAAGCTTCTCCATTTTTTCTAAATCTGCCTCTAACTCAGTCTGGTAGAGGTAGAGGTCTTTTTCTAGATCAGTCTGGTTAAAGAAGGAGAAGAAGAATGGGAAAATAACGCTTAGGGTTAGGGGAAACCAAAGGAATGTTAATTTTGAAAAAAAAAAGTGAGCCTTTTTAATTGAAAAAAGACAAAGATGATATGGACAATACACAGAAATTCACTAGTAATTAATCATGTTTCAATCATTACAAAGGAAACAGTTTTAGGCTTTAACATTCAAAATTAAGAGATGCACAGGCCCGCTAGAATCTAATTCCACAAACCATTAAGTTATAAAACCCACCTGTAAAAAAAAAAAAAAAGACAGTGTAACAATATGTAATAAGCTGTTAGTACAATTATCATTGCAAGTCAAGATAGCAAAACCACCACTCTAAATTATGGCTGATTATGCTTAGGAATTGTTTATCAAATCAATTTACTAGCTACTTAATTGTTAGGCTAATGAGCTCAAGCCCAATTAAAAAAAAAAAAAATCACTCACAAGCACACAAAACCCAAGCAATACTACAAAAAAAAAAAAAGAAGAAAGAAAATCACATACACACATACATACGCGCTAGATGCTGTAGTACAATGTACATGAGACACAATTACCTTTCTATCCTCTCTAGTAAGGATAGAGCAATCTCCAGGAGTATAATCCCAAATCTTTTTTGGAGGCTGATGGAAAGCAGAGGAAGGAAATGAGGAAATGAAGATAAGGAAAGACATCACAGAGAATATGGAAACTGGATTAGAACAGAGGGGGAATACAATAGGGGATTTGCATCAACACTGAAAAGAAATTAAAAAAAAAACACAACAGAGAAAGAGAGATAGAAAGAGGGACAAATCCGCTATAACACAAATATCAAGAGATCATGGGAAGCAAAAGGGAGCATACATGCACCCTGGGAGGGGCTGTTTTCAGTAGTGTTTGAGGAAATTTTTATTTTTGCAAGGTGCTGTAAGAGATTCTGGACTCTTTAGAGGGATCCCAGAACTGGTGGTCAAAGCATTCTTAACACAAACACAAAACAAAACAGGGGGGGAAAAAACACACACACAGTCATAAAAAGCATTTGTTTTGCTCATTCTTCTTTTCAAAAGGAAAGGGTAAAACAAGGACCTTTGATAAAGAAAAGGGAGAATCTTTCCCACCCCCGCCAGACTACAAATACATACCATGTGAACAAATGGCTGAATTTCCAGTGGTGGCATTGTGGGGCAATGAGAATGCACAGTTGTTATTTCTTATTTCACTGGTTTGTGGGCTTGTTTGTGGGGGTTTTTGGCAGGGAAAGTAGGATGCATGGAAGTTTGGGAACCAGTTATTTAAAATTCATCCTACAGGTTAAGGCGCTGATTTCAAAATAAGATTTTCCTGTGTGGATGTACGTGTAAATATCAGGAAGAACTATTCAAAATCAAAGACCTTTGTCCTGACATTCTTATCCAAAATAATACCATGCTAATATGCTCATTTTGGCAGATATGAACCTCTCACTACTACGCTCAGAGAGACTTCATTCTTACTTTGTCAAATCAAAATACACTTGCTCTGTATCCAAACAAAAATAACCTCTGTTGGCTGGCAAGCTTAGCATCACCCTACATGTCCATACTGACTTCCGTGACTAGATTATTAAAGTGCCTTCTTGTTACTGACAGGGACTGTCCGGGTGTCAATCTATCAAGGGTGAGACCGAGCTACAACACTCAAGTCTTGGTCCAAATTCCTCTCTAGATTGCCTGGATGTGTAGTTTGAATCTGTCCCACTTTACATTCAGACAGATGCTGTGTGGATGCAAACACTAAATACCTATTTTTTATCCATCAGATCAAGAGTTGCAGGGGGTAGTAGATGGTGTTGCAAAGACTTATGTTTGAGATTCGGAGGGAGGAACTGGCGCGAAGGAAGTGAGAAGGCAGGACATGCACCCCTTTTTCCAGTTCCCTGTTTCTCCATTTTGAGTGAAGAGCTTACTCAGTGCTGCTTCAGGAAGGGCTGGGAGAAAGCAACTATGTGTGTGATCCCACAATCACAGCAGAAGATAAGCAAGCTCTAGACTGACCTAATGGCAAGTTTTGTGGATGGGCTCCACAGACGCACAGAGCCATGGGTCAGGAGGAAGGAAAGAAGAACTATGTGATGATTCAGTCTCAGCAGCACACTGAAAACGCATCCATGCTGCAGAGATTGGTCTACTCATCTGCAGGGCATGTGCCTGTCTATGGAGCTGCCCAGAAATGCATCTGGGATGCTGCTCCAGCAAAGTGTTAGTTCAGCTGCCCTAGGAAACGCACATGCTTTTCTCAATGAGGAAAGCCCCATCCTGGTTTCTGGTGTCTTTGGAGAGCAGGCTCACAAGAATTCTGTGCTCCCTTTTACCGAGGGTGTTTCCCGGCCACGTCATTTGGCTGCAAATACAAGTCAGAAAGCCATGGGAAATCATGCCTGTAAAGTACGCATTATCTTCAGCACTGGAAAAAAAGCTGGGACAAACAGAGAATCTTTGAAAATTCCAGGTGCTAGCAAACATCAGTTGAAACTCTCTGGTTAGGCATGAGGCTTAACCACCAGCTGGTCACAAAAATCTGGTCCTTTCACTGGAGTGAGCAAAGCTACAAAAAGTATGCTCTTTCAGCTGTGGTAATGAAGCTCAGAGGGAGCTTCACTAGTTATAAAAGCTTGAGATAGCATCCTCAATTCATGTGCCTGATGCTGAAGCACTATGTAGAGAGTACCACATCCAGGGTCTGGCATAGTTTATTAGGAAGTATGGTTGCATAGCTTTGGAACTGGAGCAAGTGGACATGGGATATCATTTCAAGGCAAGCTATAAGAAAGCAGCCCTTAGCAACAGTGCCCTGAGCAAGCTGGGGAACTTGTTACTAGAACAGATGCTCTGCTGAACAAGAGATGGATTGCTGGTGTAGCCCGAGATGCCCTCTTCTAAAGTAAGACCAAGGCTGAATGACTACAAGCACAAATACACACTTCTAAGGAACAGATATACCCGCACTTTTAGAAAGGCCCAAAAGCATAAATGTTCTCCTTTCTCTGACATATTTTCCATTAAGTTACAGTAACTCAAAAGGATAATAGAGATGACAAACCTTCATTCATTGCAAGATTATATGACTATTAATTACAGGGCAGCAGAGAGAAGCAGGTTTCTTCTCACTTTGTGGAAATCTTAAGCCATGACAACTTGTGAAGGGTTAAATACTTATACTGACATCACTTAAAAGCCTCACTTAGGTTGGATTTATCTGACTTCTACTGCCTAAAAGTTAGGGGGTCTCATCTCAAACACTGTTGAAGCTCCTTCTTTACCTCAAGATGGAAGGTCCACTGCTATAAAACATAGTTTTGTATGACAGAATGGACTACCCAGCCCCTGTACATGTTTGTTTTTCAGCAAAAATTTCACTATTTCTACGTTGTGATCAGACTGGGCACCCAACCTCAAGCAGCTACATCCTGTGCAGAGGAATTTTGTCACTTGTGTGAGAACAAAGACTAGATTTGAAGAAAATCTGCTCTCTGGTGTCCACGTGCGCAGTTGCCTTTGAAGCCCATACTGAACCTTAAAATGTATTACTGTTTTGTTGTACATCCAGTGAAATCTCAGCAGCACTCACACATGGTGTGCATGGGTATTTGACAACTGACCTCACGGAGAAAGGAGAAACAACCACTACACTTGAATGGATGTGAGAGGCTGATACTGGCCCTTTGGTGCAGTCAGAGTAGCTTATTAAAAGTATTTAATTATGAAGTTAATAGTGTTTAATCAGTAAGAACCAGACCATAAAAAGCTTTAAAGTCACATTTTTTCCAGTAGCCATGACCACTGATGTGTTCCCTCCATCAAAATGTCCTTTGTCCTACTGAATAATGAAGCTTTGTTTCCTCTTTTTCCAGAGTGGGAAATGAAGGCTTTTCCCCCTCTCCTCCCCCAGCAACACAGCTCCATTTGAAAGGAAAATACACTGTTCTCAGACCCCTTTGGCTTCAGGAAATGGCAAGACCTATTCAACACTGACCGATGCACCCCATTTAGGCAATGGGCAGCTACATGGGTAAGGAAATAAGCAGGAAACAGGATCATGATCTGTTTATGGATACCTAGAAATTACTGACCTACAGTTTACAAGCCAAGGCCAGGAATAAATGAATGACTCTCCTTGACTTAAAGCTGCCCATCAGCCATCCTAGATCTTGTTAGGCAAAGGGAGAAGCAGCACTTTGAATAAGGACTTTCAAAAATGAGAACAGGGAATTACTTCTAAGATTAACAACAAAAATGTAGTTTGAACGATGGTGTGTAAAAAAATACTGCCTTTTTGATACGTCTGGCTGAAAGGTGGGCTATGTTTGTAAATGGCTTCAAAATAGTTGAAGTGGTCACAGAACAGCTGCTTTACATGATGACGACATGAACAATCAGATTTTCAAGGAAATAAGGCAGCTGTACAGGTTTACGGCCTAGCAAAGAGATGTGACAATCATTTTAAAAAAAAAAAAAAAAGGCAAGTTGACTTCATTGGTCGTCACAACCATCAAACTTACCGGTTTCCCAAACTCCAATTCCGAAAAGAATTTATACCAAGGTTCATTCTTTAAATCTATCTCTTCTGGGCTTATATCCCGACTCTAAAGGAGTTGGTGATAGGGGAATGGAAGAAAGAGAAGGATAACATTATGCAAAGAATACACAGAAAGGGACTGTTAAAGATGCAGATCCCATGGTTTCCATTCTAAAATGTAGATATTTAGCCTTATCACTCGTAATTTTTACAGCACCTCTCTCACAAAGGCCATGAACTGCTTTACCAACATCAGTTAAGTCTAATGGCATCACTGTGAGCAACATGAATATGAATTAATTGCATTTTAGAGATCAGCCATCCACACAGAGAGAAATCATGCAGCTTGCCCAGAGTCACAGGGAGACTCAATGGAAGAGCTGGGAGTCAACCAGTCCCCTCAGTCCTACTGTCAGATACTTCCAATGAGTCCAAAGCTGTTTTAAAAAAAAATTTTAATCTCCATTTGGTTAAAAAAGAGATCCAATGAGACCTGAATCAAATACTGCATCTTTAACAGCACATGAATATGTGAGAAACCCTGTTCTATGCACTGCAAACAGTGAAAGGTGGTTTTCTAAATCAAAGGAGACACAAGTCAGAGAGAGTGCATTCCTGAAAGACCTGAAGGGATGAATAGAGACACAATATTACTTGTTTCTTCACAAATAAATGTTAGAGAATCAGACAAAACCACAACAAAGGAAAACCAGACAGGACAGAAAACAGTACAGTTGAAAAGGAAATTCCCTCTTGTTCATACAATCTGTTTTAATGAAACAAAAAAAGTTAAAATAGTTGTAGCTGTTTAAAAACACTACTGGTGAGATAAGAGAATAAAGTCCATTGCTAAGGGCTATGAAGTGCCACTCCCGAAAAGACATCTAGCTAACTCTTGCATTCAGTGTACCTAGTCTTAGACATAATGTATCTCATTGCACTAAAAATATAAATACATCACATCTGATATGCCAGTGTGATCCCAGTGCTCCATCATAACAAGTGATGAGCCACACACGTGCATGGAGGGCCAACACAAAATGTCCCGATGCAAACTGTCCTGTGATTACTGAGTTACTGTCCTGTGGTTACTGAGGCAGGGGGTGGGGAGGTCCCAACAGTGCTGGGCTTTACCAGATGTCCCAGACTCTGCCACAGCCATTAGGCATCACAAAAAACCTCTAGGACAAGAGCTCAGGCTTGATGCTGAAAGAGAGGCAATGCTTCACTCTGAAAGATACAAAGTTACATCACGTTTGATGTCCAATGGCCTGGAGGATTTCTTACATGCACAACAGAAGCAGTGCCTCCATTTTTTTCTTTACTGCACTCCAACCAAAAGTACTCAACTTGTTATATAACTGCTTTTACATTAAAAAAAAAAAAAAAGCCCACTGATGTCAACAAGAGGCTCTTCATTGCTCTGAAATACAGTAGTCACAGCTCTCGGTGTGATTACCAGGAGATATCCACAAATCTCCTGCAGCCTCCTTGAAACATCTAGTCACTAACCACTGTATTACTGTTGTAATTTAATGAGACTGACAGAGACCATGAGGCCATTATTTCAAGATCTTCTTTCTTCTGTGATTTATGTCTTGAAATTAAGGCTCAAAAAAAAAAACCATTGGAAGTAACACAGCTATCACATTCTTCTTGTCTTTGATAAGTTCTGTAAATTTTTCCTCAATTATGCTGATGATGGTCCTGCTTGCGGCTTTCAGAGTCCAATCCAACAATTCAATTGAGTATACGATGAAATTTGGACTTGTAAACAGCACCACTGGTGATAACAGACCTTTCACAAAGGCTTAAGTACACAGACGAAGCAGGCCTTTTGCCAAAAGGTTTAAACTCTGCTGTTTACTGTGAGACAAAATTGCCACTTAAGTCAGCAGAAATCTTCCTCCAGGAGGGACTGCAGGAATGGAGTTGTCATACCATGTTCAAACTACTCCTCACTGGCACTTCTCTAATTGGCTGAGCCAACGCCCAGCCATCGCCCATTTCAACAGGCTCTAGGATCATGCTCCTATCAGGAGCAACTTTGTTAAAGTCCAAAGGACACGTGTGTGAAAAGAAGTTGGTTGCAGGCTCTTCAAAAAGTGATAGACCTTGATTGCACTTGGAAAAAAGAAAACCCACCAAAATACTAAGGAGAAACATCAGGTCCCAGATCAGACTTGACTCTTACATTTCTATTGATTTAAATTGCTGTTCACCCTTGTGTAAAATCCGTGGCAGGTTTTTCAGGAGCATTCCTTTACCTACTCCATGCACGGATCAATGCTTGAGATGTTAAGGCACAAAGTTCAGTTTACATTTGGAACCTCGCATGCAATTAGTGCTTCTAATTGAATCCTTCAAATGAATGCCTATATAGAACAATTACATCTTCATGTACCAAACTGGCTGTCCACTAGTAACCTCATTCAGTATTTTATAGCACTCACAGTGTCACACTTGTACCACTGAAGAACAACTTCAGTGAGCTGTGATGATTTATGTAGGACTGGGTGATGAGGTCTGCCCTGCCCTCTCTGCCCTACCCTTTGCCGAGTGTTCTCAGCAAAGCCTGCAGAATGATACTTTTCTATGTCACTTAGCTGTCACAATTCACAGCATTACTTACTAATTTAAACTGAAATTGGTAACAGCCCACTTAGCACTCCAGGTTACATGCCAGTGTAGCTGCGGAGCCAGCTCACTTTTCAGTTCAGAAGTGGCGAGTTCCAGCTGACCAAGAAAGCAGCCCAGGGGAGATGGCCACGTCCTAACGCACTTCAGAGGCACCCCCCGAGGCACATTACAGTCACTCTAAAAACCAGTCCTTCAGTGTTTAAAGCATGAGAGGAACATAGAAACTGAGCCAGCCTGCTTTGTTGCATAATGCCTTCAGCCCTCCTGCATCAACTAATGCTGTGCCCTAGAAAAAATACAGCTGGCAAAACAGCTGCTGAACAGGTCACAGTGTCAAATGCAGATTAAAACTAGGGTTAGTGATCCATATTTAACACAGAAAACAACATGTCCAAAAGGAAAGATGCCTCTCAATCCTGCTGGATGTTGCTTTATAGAGAACAAAAATGTTAGGAAGTTATGCAAAACTGTTTTCAAAACAAAATTTACAGGAAATATATCACACAAACACTGCAATGTAAGCATAAAGAATCCTATCGAAATGAAACTGGACAGGCACTTGGGAAGTATTTTACAATCACAGAAAAAAGCCACAAACTAGGATAAAACAAACATTACCAGCTTTTCATTGTTCAGAACCGAAGACTTTCCTGGCTGATAGTCATAAATGCTCCTGGGTTCTGCACGGTATTTTCTGGTGTCCACCTTCTTATCTGGAGGCTCCCAGTCAGTCCTGAGGAAAGAAAGATCAATTAACCCAAAACACTTGGGTTTCCATGGAGACAAGCACTTCCTTTTGACAGGCGCCTTTCCCTGTTAATCCTGGTTTAATCAGGGTACTTTTTTAATGTAGGAAAGGAGCCTGCTGCAAGAGTAACAGTTCAGATTGGGCTCTGGGCACATATTTATCTACAGCATGCAGAGTTTGATACCGTTGAGCTGCTGAAACCACTGGAGGAAAGCAGTTTTCTTCCAAGTACTTTCAATAAGCTTCCAGACTTCCATATCTTTCCTCATTGGAAATAGCTTAGTGATGATCTTCATCTAAGCTGACAAATATGAACATGTCGAAACTTTGAGCAGAACTCAGGTTAAATCTCTTTTGCTAAACTTCTTCACTTTAGCCACATCACTGATTACTTGACTACTACTGCTCTGGATCCTGGGGGCACTCTAGGGTCCAAGAGGGAGTCTTTTCTAGAGACATGAATGAATTGTCTCAGACTGGTATATCTAAAGGTGGCTAAGAACAGTCCATTGACTATCCCAACCACTATAATTTTCTGCACAATTTAGACAACAGTAGTTGCAAAGCATTCAGGATCCATATCCTACAATGTTCAGTTCCACTGAAAACTAATATACTCAAACACCTGATGCAGAATAACCCATGTCCCTGAAAAAGCCCAGAAATCAGGCCATTCAAGCTGGTAAACTAATTCTGATCTTGCTCTTTACATGTTCCCTTTGATGGGCAATGTTGTACGTGGATTCATCTCACCTAGCATTCACCAAACAAAAGTGAGGCATCTAACAAAATCTGCTGCTCCAGGTTTCCTCCCACCTACCCTACCGACCTGATTTAGGATAGGAACAACCCACTGAGTTGCCCAAACTCCCTCGACTGGCTTAATAGAGATTGGAGACAACCAATCTATTTTTTTTTTTAAGTAAGGCGAGATGACTGCCAAAATGACTGGCCTACAAATAGTGTACAAATTTCAGAAAAGTTGATCTTTGCTGTCTAGAATAAACTTGATTGCTTAAGATTCCAACCCCAAAAAAACTTCTCCCTGGTGAAATACTATTTTGTCTCTAGATAACAGGAAGCACTAATTATTGTAATCCTTTCACTTGGAAGAGTTTTCTCAGAGGGCCAATGTACTCTGCCTTCACTTCCTGCGTAAGGAAGACATGTTCTATCAGAAAACTTAGCCTCCTGTTCCAGGGGCCTGAGATGCTCCCTGAATTAGCAATCTCAAATTATGGCATTGCTTATTTGAGGCAGCAAGTAAAAAACATTAAGAGCATGTGGAATTTTGTGAGGGAGGGAGGATCAGTTCAAGAGCTGGGAGAATTCAGAAGGACGTAAAATATTCATTACTCATTCTGCTTTCCCTTCATTTGATAAACGAATTCAGGACTGTTACAAAGGGGTTTAAAATACATGGTAATAGACAAAGCAAAAAACCACCAGGGAAGTAATCTTGAAGATCAGAAACGACACCTCTAACTGAAACCTACTTCCAATAAAGTTCCTATGGGTGGGAGTGCTCAAAGACACAAAATGTAACGAAACTTTTACCAGGACTCAACACAAACACAAATTTTGCTTCTCCACAAGTATTTCTACTTGTTTGTATTCTGAGGTGCCTTTACAGTGTCACACTGAGCCACAAGCTTCCACTGTGCCTGTGCAATAAGTACTGTATAGGTGTGACACCCAGGTAAACACTCCTCAACCAGGCAGGAAACTCTGCAACAGACTGTGTGATGCCTGGTAAAAAAACAGACAGACAAAACGGGGGACTGGGCTGAGACAACGGAGTTCGCTGCTGCCTAGTAGAAGAGTCAAAATGACACTTCCACTTTTCCAAAAAAGCTTAACTGGAGTTGTGGACCTAAAGCTTCCACCTTCGCTCCCTTCCCATTCATGCCTTTCAGAGATTCTTCCAGTACTAATCCAAATATATCTCAGTTCAGGTCACCTTTCCGGGCTTGATTTCAGTGATGAAGTACGGTTTGGCAGTGGCAAAGTGGCAGACCTCTTAACAACCTTCTCTGAATCAATATTGTCCATCTCACTCTTGGAGCGGGGAACTGAAAGCTGGGTTCTGCCTGTAGGATAAGTAAAATATAGGAATAATGATGAAATGGATAGGAGGCAAATAAATACATGCTTTACATGCCCTTTCTGTTTGACAGATTACAGAAGAAATGTGAATGACTTACTGTCCTCGGAATAGGAATAACGAGGAGAGTATGAATCAGAATCTTCATCTGAAAGACAAAAGCATTTTGCAAGTAAGCTGAAAAAGCCCTGAAGAAGCAGCACCGGAGACACTTTTATTTTCTTCTACTAATATATTGGCCATAATTTGAGCAATATGCTGAATACTTACCACAGGGAGAGGATCCTAAAAAAGAAAATCCCAATGAGGTTTAACTTGCATTTAAAATAATTCCTAGATTAGATATAAATATTAATGTACTACTTACACTAATACCTTTCTCCAGGCTCTCAAAGCACTTTAGAAAACAACCACTTTTTATCACAAAACTCCTCTACAGCAAGGGTTATTAGATCCACTTTATCAGAAGCTGAAAGATAAACTTGAGGATCTAAAAGCCTTAGTATATGCCTAAAATAACTCATCAGGCTCTAGAGGATGAGGAGCCTGAAGAGCCAAGGAGTCCTACTCTCAATCACATATGATAATCACTGGGACATCTTCCTTGTATTAACTTGCACACAAGTTGAAGTATGTTCACTGACTCATCATCTTTTAAGTGCAGACAACTTTCCTAGCACGAGACACATGTATACTTGCCCCAAGAGACTGTCCTTGTTCTGAAGAGCTTAATTGTTAAATAGGAAAGAAGTCTATAGAATGCAATAGAGATATTCAAGCAGCTCTAAAAGAGCTAGTAATAACGTCAGTGTAACCAAGTAGTGTGGTTTGGCCCCCCAGGCTAAACAACTTCCTCTCTTTGATAGTGAAGTGTTGCACTGCAACAACACAGCAATGTTGCTGTCAGGACACAACTGCTGCCTTGCGCAGTGGAACCACAAACTGCCTTATTCAAAGATAACACAGCACTGTAGTGCGAATGCAGATGTGCCCAAAAAGATGCTGGGAGGATGGCACTATTACCACTCCCTACTCTACAGCTGGTGGCCAGAGGGTCTTTGACTTGATCAAAAACCTAGTGTTGTCTTTCCACTGTCTTCATCAGGCTTTGGAATGAATCCTCCATCAGCTGTAGGTAGTAGCAAGGGGAGCTGGGATCAGACCTGGAAACTGGACCCACAGGCCCATCATTTCTCTCTGCTGCTGACGGTTCAAACTTGCAGGGAGGTATATATGAGAGACCTGCAGGACTTCCAAGGCAAAATGCAGTAAAGTACAATGCAACGGCTGCAAAGAGAACTGTGAACAAGGGTATTACTAATACCTCTGTGAAGAAGCCACTAAAAGTGACAGAGATAAAAACATAGAAACAAAACAGATGAAGCTAGAACAAGCTAGGTAAGAATAGAACATATTAAAAAAGTGTCATGTGAACTTAGTGGTGCCAATTAACAGATTGAAACAATTTCCAGCTCTTCTTTCAAGGAGGACATCATCCAGCTTCCACAGCGAGCCTCATCTGCTGAAAAAACAACAATCTGGCTAACACAGCTGACCTGAAATTGCACTGAAGGCTTAATCAAGCCTTTCAGGAAGGCTCAAAATCGTCTTAACTTTTAGCCCCTCTGCTGATTTCTCTTGGTGAATCAATTAGAGGGTTTAAGTTTCAAACAGATGGTTATTGACTCTGGTGTGCTAATCATAACCTTCATGTTAAAAAATAGCAAAGGTCAATTTTCAGTCCAATTCCCATATTTTAAACCTAAATGACAGAAAACAAATATTTATTTAATGTTATTGCACTGAATTATTGACAAAATTGATTGGTATTCCTATAAAAAAAATTATTCAGATAGCAAAATACTTGGTACACAAAACTCTCTGTCCCTACAAATACAGATGAACAAATGTCTAAAGGTACCTTCACAGACATTCACCTCATAATATTATTTAGTGCTGGTGAATAAGAAAAAATTGATTGACTTACTTAAAGAGTAATGTCAATACTCATTATAGCTCATCATTCAGACAGGAAACCATACAGGAAATTCACTGCAGATAAGTGATATTTGATCTAAGTGCTATTAATATCTATAATAATAAGGAGAACAAGTAAGTTCTATCTCTTTGAGTATCTTATGAAGACGACCGTATACATTTCTTCCCTTTTTACAGCAGGAAATATTGAAACACAGAAATCTGGAATTACTTGATAAAGGTTAAGAAGTAAATCAGAGATAAGCATTAAAACAAGATCTCCTGGCCCTCAGAGCTGCATTTAACCTCTGGTCCTCCTTAATGGAGCAGAGTATCACCAATTTGCTATTTTAAAATCTGATTCCATTAGCAAGAAGAGGCTGTTCCCCTGCAGTTCCTAGAGAATCTGCAGATTTTTTTTTTAAAGGATTGGTCAAAATCTCTACATGTCAATACCTACACTCTGAAGGTATTCTAGAGAGAAGCCCAAATCTTTATGTTTCTAGGAGATCCTATGCATCAATCCAAAGTAAGAAACTCTGACCATGATTGTATGAAACTGAGACTTCAATCCACCTCTGTATATAAACACTCTGCAAGTTGAGTATATCTCTTTGAAATGTTTTCTAAACATGAAACATGAACTCCAACCCATCTGCATCATCAGACAGTTCAGATTCCTTATCAAGGAAAGAATCTTACTAGAGAAACATTCCCCAATGTATTGAAAATAAAAAGCAAGTGTTTGGTCCAGTAAAATTTCAACTACATAAACCAGCAAATTATTTCTGTATGCACTTTTGTAAGTGCATAGGGAATATTTATGGGAAACCCAGACTCTTAATACACTATCATGATTGACTTTGCAAACTACATTAGTTCAGACAACATCAAAATGGATTTTTAAGCTTCACTGCAAACAAGAAAAATTAATCTCTGTAAAACTCCTTTATCAACTAGGTATTGAGGCTCTTTGTTTCTATCTCATCCACACCCACACATCATTCTGTCAATAGAAAATAATTTATACTGCAGTATGATTTGCAAGACAGGACTCTTCACCTACAGGTTTCACCAGGAAGTAAGTGAGCATCTTAGATACCCATTTGACACTAACCCACATTCATTTGAACACTTAAATGCACCTTACATCTCCTAGTCTTCTTTGAGCATCCCAGCTAGGACATATATTCTATACTTTCTTCTTACACAGTACCCACCAGATGTTTAACGTAAACATTGAATGATATGGTTAACTAATAGTCTCAACAGGGTTGGCTTGAGGCACAGGCTAAGTAGGCATCTAGAGTGATAGCAAAGCACAAAGCCAACAAGGCAATGATTTTCCAATCAGGAAATGTCTGCACGTCCAATACGTGCAGCAGATTCCAGTGTTTCTCATATATAACTGTTTTCATGCATATGCACACAGTTACAGGATTATCGCTGCAATAGATACTATTTCACTGTCCCTAAAATGCAACTGCAAGGGATTCTGGTTTGTACATGAAGTTTAAAGGAATCTGCTGGGCACATGAAGAGGATAAGGTAAAGACAGCATTATTTCAAGTTGCATGATGTGCTGATGAGACTGTCGAGCTCTGTCCTCTGCCTGAGCACCTAAAGCCAGCCCTGAATCTGTGTTACCAAGTTATATTTATTGTAAAAGACTACATTGAGGGACTGACCCAAAACCCACTGAAGCAAGCAGCCTTTTTACCAATGGGCTCCAGTGGCATTTTGGGTTTGCCCCTTTTACCGTGTTAATATTCAAAACCAGAAGTAAATAATTGAAGAAATGTATTGATCTGAAAGTGAGGTGGGAGAAATCTCATTTAAACCACATCTTTACATGTGAGTCGGCATTCTAGGCGTGTTAAATAATCACTGCACGCACATGGCTAAATACAACTGATAAGCGCATAAAACCAAGCAAACCCCAAGTCTGCAGCATTAGTCAAATACTAGTTATAAAGCCAGAGGAGCACTGCAAAGCCAAAAAGGCATCATCCAGTCAAGGCAATGCTTATTGTGCAGCAAATCATTATGAGGCAGCATAATGCTCAGCAACTAGAAAAAACTCCAGGAAGAAAATAAATGGATAAGGCAGCATTTATGCAGAAAAATATATATGGTCCTTTATTGTTACCTTCAGAGATAGGACTAGGTGTAGACGCAGGAAACTGGTATGTAGGAGAATAAGGATTGTCTTCTGCAGCAGAAAAAAGCAGTGGATTTTGAGACTACCCACAGTGAAGTGGAGGTTCTGCTTCATCCCCCAATCTCCTATCACCATATGATTTTATCACCTACTTTAATAATGTAAGTAAATGGCATCATACTTTAAAAAAAAGATTAATGGATTAGCAAAGATTTCATTATTTTATGCATCACACAAAAAGGTATACTGGGCATAACTGAATTTGCAGCCAGTGTACCCCATGGATAATGGAAATCTAGAACCTGAATCTAGTTACTGTTAGGGTGCTATAGTACAGTTAACTCAAAGCACAAGACAACAGATTCTCTCGCTAAACTTCTAGTACCTTCAGTATTTTGCTGGATTTCAGGAAGTTCAGGAAATATGTAGGTAGGGCAATAAGGGTTTTCTTCAGGAGTGTCTAAGGAGAGGAACATGATTTGCAAAAAAGAACAGAGGACAGATTTAAAGGGGAAGAAGGGCAAGACAAGAATCCATACAAACTGCAGAACAGTCCCTCTTGTGCATCAGCACAAGATGCATGACACAAGCTAGATGTCTCTGCTCATTGCTGCCTTGCATGTCTGGGCCCTGTGAGAGAGCCTGGAAGCTGAGGGGACTGAACTAATTCTCCTTCTGAAGCTCTAGTTGAGCTGAAGAACCTCTGTTAGGAGCACTGGAATTAGGAAACAGTTCAACTCTTTCACATTCCATCCTACACAACACAGCATCTATATATGCATAAAGCTCATCACAACAGCACCTGCAGTGGCAAATACAGCTCCAGTTTTGCATGCTCTATATTTTATTATATAAGCGCAGTTCTGAATTGCATTTACCTGCATGTCAGGCTGTTCAGAAGGTTCCGTTTGCAAATGCTACCGCAGCAATTTCTCACACAGAAAAACAACCATGATTGTATCAGCAGCCAGGCACAGAAGTGCCCCAAAGTAGGGGATTCCCTGAGAGTGCACCACTACCAAGTTTGCAATTTTAGGTTTTGAAAAGATAAAATTTGAGGTTTTGAAAAACCAGAGTTCAGATTCTGAACTCACCAAAAATCAGTGGAAACCTTTCCATTGCTTTCGGTGAGTTTCAAATCAAGCTTTATTATGCAGATACTAAAGCTTTACAGTGTAAGAAGTTTTCTCCTACAAACAGAACAGCTTCAGTGATAACCTCCTATCCTTTAAAAGTGCGTGGGGGTGGGATTAGCTGCTGTAACTAGAGTTCAGGAATCTATTTTCTCTGAGTATGGAATTATTAGCAACTGTCTGATCTCAAACAGTAGTCTTAATTTAATGAGAGCACTGCAGTTCACCTTTCAGAACCACTCAGACCTTTCTTTGGACCTTACTGTTTCCTCACCTTTGACTTCAAAGATTTCAAGCACATTGGCTGAGTTCTGTGGTGGAGAGCAAACACTAGTTATCATAAATTAACATAAAACACTTTTATTTAACATCCAGTACAATTCTTCACATGAATGAAACAAAATGTTATCAAGGTGGTCTTTTAAAGTAAATAAAACACATCCATGTTACAGTACCTCTATTTAGCTTGTGAATCTGTTTGAACATTGTCTTGTACCAGTCCTTCGATCTGTCTGTATTCTATTGGAAAAATATACACATAATCACAACCATGAATTCTACCAGCCTTTCAAAGTTCTTATGAATCTTCCAGCAATTAAAAAAGGTTTACATTCTGCTTCCCATTTCATTTGTTACCACTGTTTACCTAAAAATCAAGGCTATACGAAATTTATACTTTGAAATATGAGTGACTTCACTCAGATACATAATCTCTCATGTAATGAAGATACAGGATTCACTCAAGTTACTAAAAATGCGCAAGCTTTGCAGAGGTAGGTTGTAACCTGTGTAGAACTCTAGATTGTGTGGAAGGTTTTGCATATTAATCTTATTTGACATCTAGAAGTAGATGTCTTGCCTACTTCAGTCATACATCCCTATTTTCTAAGTATTCAATGGACAGTTAGAGACATTTAGTATCAAGTCACTCCAGACACTAGTTGTAAGTTTATAATTCTTTTCATTATCAGTTTCCTTCAAGACCAAATGAATTTACATATGTTGTATAAAAGAGATAAATGTCCTTTAAAATGTCTAAAAAGAGACAAACTTTCCATTAGCTACTAGGTGTGAATGAAACAGAAAAGCAGAAAACAGTATTCTCAAATATAATGAAAAAACATACTGATTTTTTTTTTTCTCTAAGGCAGCTGAAACAGGTTCTTGATAGCAAAGAGAAGCATTCATAATAAAATATTTAGAACTAGCATTCTCTCTTCCCTTAAATCTCTGCAGTCTCTGGAGCTTTAGTAAATTCCCTGAGTCTCGAGGTAGGCAAAACGTGGCACAGGTTTTGTGTTGTCTTACCCTCAGTGGAATGCCAATATCATCGACAGAGGTATCAGCTATGTGCTGAGGGCTCTTGACAATGCTTCTTTTCTCCTCCATTGCCCGCTTCTCACTTGGCACTGTCTCCTGAACGGGCTTGTCCCGTACGAGCACTGAATCAACTTTATCAGAAACTAGCCTGTCTGGAACTGAATCTGGAAACGAAAATGGGAGATTGTTACCTCATCCCAGCATTTCACCATTCCACTCTTTTAAGGCAAGTAGTTGATGAGACAGACCGTGTCACTGGCAGCTGTGGTTAGTATCTAAACTGAAGGAGATCTACCAAGAAAATGTTTGATGCTAGCAACAGCAGACTAGCATCTCTCAAGTAGCCACCTTCACACATCTCATGACAGTCTTAGCTGTCACATATGTAAGACAAATTAAAATTTTGGTTTCAAGAACTGTTAGGGGGGGGTTTTTTGTGTCTTTTTGACTAATTGGTACTGTGCAATCTCATTCTTCATCAAAAAGCATCAGTGATAGTCTCCTACACATCTTTTTCCGCTGGTGATTTCAACCTAAAGGAGCATGCTACATGGTGGTGGGGCACTACTTTTTAAATTTGCACTCACTTGCCTGACAAGCCCATTTGTTGCAAAGTTTGTAAACAACAAATTACATTCTTGTTCAGCATATGTATTATTTCTCTTGCACATGAGTCTGCATAAAGGTGGGGAGAAAAAACTAATTGCTCCAGACCACCTTGCTTCCACTTGGAATTCCTTGACACTGACTGACTGACACCCACACATAGCAGCAGGCACCACCACCACTGGTCAAAGAACTGAGAGAGCTCAGACTGCTCTGAAGCTCTACTATGCTCTAGAGAGCTGTAGCACAGCAGCCCTTAGGCTCTTGCTGAGGACTTTTTCCTATGTGGATTTTCTGGAAACACCCGTGATTTTACAGTCTGCTTCATCAAGACTTTGCCGTATCCTATCCTTTTTACATCACCGCATGCATTGGAGAGAGAGAGACAGAGAGAGAGAGAGATGTTTATTCACATGCACATCACTATACTGCCCAAAGCCATTAAATGTGAAGAAATCTGAAAGGGGCAGTTAGCAGAGGAAAGGCTTGTGCATAACAAAGTACTGGTCTGTTGGTACCTTGAGCAAACACAATTCTGCCCTGTGAAATTCAGTACACAAAGGATTTGTGTTTGAATAGTTGTTTTGAAATTACCATCAAACTTGTAAGTCTTCCTCCTCTTTAGGAGAAATGAAATAAGGTTTATAATGTTCAAAACGGGGCAAAACATCTATTACATCCATGCTTAGCATTTTCATCCTATTTCCTCTCCCTGTGAACGTGTGTGTGTCTTTTGGTCCTTTTGTGTCCCTGGTGTAATGGGCTCTCCAGCTTGTAGGAAGTATTTGGTCCATTTCCATTACTAAACTCCTCACTAAGCCTCTAGAACCAGAGCACGGAAAGACCAAATTAAACTAGACCATTCTTCCATGACCTTGAAGACCAAAAGGAAGTGAGTTTTTTGGATGTGGATGAGGACGTGGACAAAAGGCAAACTTCAGGAAAAGTCACAGCTTTCCTCTGTTACTTATCACTGTCACCAGTTAACATCCTGAGCTTCTAGTCTAGAAGTCACTGAATTCTTTAGTCTGTAGAAAATAATCCCAGAGAAGGTCACAAAGAGCTTTTTTAACATGACTGGTAAATATATATTATTTCTCTTTGATTACCTAGCTCCCTGCACTGGAAGAATGTTTGGCTGTTTGCCAAGTAGATGCCGTCCTAAACTATGACAATATTCTTCAAAATACCTAATATACATGTAAATAACAGCATCAAAGTGTTACAATCTGATTCCCAATGCCACAGCCCTGATCTAAGCAAAATCTTTATTTTGTTGATTTAGCAAAAATGAAACCCAGAATCTGGCTTGTGTCAGTCACCTCTCAACCATTAATTCACATTTAAGATGTTTCATGTAGTTCTATATTTTTAATTTATTATAACATTAAGGTTTGGGAACTACCTAGGATGGCATAGCCAGGGGTAAAAAAAATAAAAGTCTACCAGGCAGTTAAACATATTTTGAAGGAGTTTTCAAAAATATTTTTTGGGGTGGACTTAGAACTCGTTGAAGGTGCTGGACTGACAAGCCAGGAGACAGGAAAGGCCTGTCTAACAGCATGAGTTTTATCAGCCTCCCCCTGCACCCTGGCAGGTTCTCAGATCTCAGCCAAGAGGACCACTCTAGCTCCTTCAAGTTTGGCTGTTCAGCTGATACTGCAAACACAGACACCTGTACACAGGGAGGAACTAAAGCTGACATCTTTCACCACAGATCTTCTACAATACCCTACAACTCGGACAACAATGGCTAAACTTCACACTGACTCATTTACCATGCAGCTCCAATGATTTCAAAAGAGTTTATGGAGGTATATACCAAGCTTTGAGGTATTTAAAAATCAAGGAGCTAAATCTGGTGCCTAATTGCCCAAATAACCAGACAGCAACACCTACACTAGGGGAAGAAGCCGAGAGAAACTAGTGTATGCTGTTAGGTAGCCTGTCACCTCAGCAAGGCAGCAGCAGAGAGGAGGGAAGGCCTGGTGGTGCAGCTGAAGGAAGGTGGTGGATTGAAGCCAGGTCAGTAGCTGCCTCACAGGCAGATGTTGTCCTCATGGGAGACGCTCCACTAGTCCAGGGCTCACACAGCAGAGCAAGAGCGGGCAAGTGTTGGCTTCTCTATGTTTCTGCTTGTGATATTTAAAGTGCTTAGGCACTCTCTGTGACTCTCTTCTCTCCCAGCTCTCCATTTACCATGGAGACAACCAAAGAAGACTAATAATATGGGTAAGCAGCACGTGATGTGCTGTTACTGTAACACCCACTGCAGACTGAGCTACTTCTATTTTGGGTGCAAAGAGGGAAAGATGATCAGGAAAACAACTTGCTCTTCTTTCAAGGAGAGACCCTCACACCCGTTGCAAGAGCAGAGAGCTGCATGGGGAGAGAAGGGTGGCAGCACACATGCATACTTGCACACTACAACTTTATTATCTATTTTCTTGACTTTTGGCACAAATACTTCTGCTCTTGGAGTTATGTAAATACTGATTTTTATTTCTCTTCCTCCCCTCTTACCACAAGCAAGACTGACTAATGGCTTTGTAGAGAAACTTGAGCATATGCCCCAAGAGAAAAACCCTAAAGGCTCAAAAGGCAGCTGCAAAAGTCAACTAGAACAACAAAACTGTATGTAAATCTTGTCACCTCGGAGGAACAGATGAGTAACTTAGGGTTTCAGTATATTAATATGTGGCCACTCAGGTAGCCTTTGGAGAAAAGACTGAAATCAAACATTCAGTGACCTGAACTAAGCCAGGACAAATATTTATGCTCATTCCTTTGCAGTTCCTGGGAAGTGTGTTTGCTCAAGGTACTCCACAAGCTAACAAAGCAGCAGTTTTGCTCCAGCAGAGGCAGCAGTTGGGTGGTAGCAGACCTTTCATATCATACCTGCCAGGCTACTAAGCCTTTTTTGCTGTTCTGTGGTCAAGGGGAAGAAACAAAACAAAAAGAAATACAGAACAAATGGGTGAGACATATACAGCAAGTGCTCTGGTGCTGCATTTCTGACAGGCAAGAAATACACTGTAGACAGAAAAGCAGCAGCTGCTGGAAATAATCTGTTTTCAAATACCCTGCCAAAGTGACAGCCCACAATTCCTTCTCCACACTGCAGCCTCATGGAATACTATAAATCTCATGACGCAGTGACAGATACATTTGCAAAGAGCATTTTTTTTCTTAACATCAGATAATGAAAAAAGTTGGACAGGAGACAATTTGAAAACTAGTAAAGACAGTTGTCAAGCTGTTTGACTCTCAAACTCTGTTACCATTAGCATGAAGTACATTTTGAAACAATAATGCTGTAGCATTATGGGGATATAGGAAAGGATTGAGTCATTGCTGGTGCTTGCTGAGTCTCATCACCTACTACCAAGCCACAGATTCAGTGATTTATGCACAGACACAGCTTGGTTAAGCCTTTGATTATCAGAATGGTCCCCTTGGTTTAGGGTCTTTCATTACTGAGTTCCCAGACTGGGACATCTGTGGTATCTTCTAGCATATTTGACCACCCTCAAGTTGATGCTCTCAGGTACTTTCTAACGGGATGCCCAAATGACTTGCCCGAGTCATGGCAGGGAATAAACCAAGAATTCTTAGCTCTCTGTTCTTTCTACTCCCTAGCAATTAATCCTTTAATTTAAAGCATGAAAGCCATTTGAAAAGAATAAACTACTTTACTGACATACAAAATACAAACACTCTCGAAAGCTCATACTGTTAGTGCCAAGATTTCAGAACTTTATTAATCACATCTGTTATATATTCATAATAAATCATGCCATGCAATGCCTGCCCAGGGAATAACTGCTTTGGGGTGGCACAGGACACTCACCAAGCAAGTTTGCAGTAGGTAACAATCCTCCCTAGCAGTTTGCTAGCAGAACACACCTTTGTTAGATATTTGTACCACATGGATCAACTTCAGCAAGAGAGATCAATATTTCTCCTAAGTGCAACTCACTCACCAATTAACTTTGTGATCTAACCCCAGCACTTCTGCTCTGCTAACCACTGATGGCAAGCTAGTGATGTGCATTACATTCACATGATAGCTGCCAACAGATGAAGCAAACCCCTATGTGCAACAGGGAAAAGGAAGGGTTAGCAATCTGAACCTGAAAGGTAGATGGGAACCACCTGCTCCAGGGTTCACTCTTCCAAGCAGCCCAATGAGGAGTAGGCTGGTGTGTTAACAAGAAAGAAGAAGAGATGCAAGTGAGGATGGTCTCAGCTTCAGCCATCACCTTCACTAAGGAGAAGTACATTCAGTCACTAAGGTTTCCTGCCAAAAACACGTGGTTTAAAGAGTCGATGCTTGTGAGCTCTTTCCTATCTTTTCCTTCACAGAGGAGAGAATATAACGGAAAAACAGACTTTTCATGGGAAAAAAAAAAAAAAGCACTTTTTACATGAAGACATGAAGAGGTGGTTTCCTTTTCACTTGTATCTTTGACTAGGAAAGAGAGCTGTTGATGGATAGAAGTAGAAGGATTGGAAGGTGTCTGCTGTTTCACTCTCCTGCCTGACCAGAGAAAGCTTCTAGTCCCAGGCACACACGAGCTAACTGAGGCTTTCATCCTCCATCTTGCATTCTGGGACTGTAAGCAAAGGCCAAAACTCCATCGGCTTTTCAGAGAAAGGGTCAAGCAGAGGAATATAACTGCTGGCAATAGTGAAGGAATGATTACAGATGACTTCAGAGTTCCCAGAGGAGGAAACACTGGAGGAGACTAAGACTTGAAACCAGTTACAGAAGGGGAAGAGGAAACAAGTATTTGAGTCCATGTTTGGTGCAAAATAAAGGTGTCAAAAAGAAAATTAAGACATCAACAGATATGAAGGGAAGAAATTCTTACGTTGGTGCTAGGAATGAACAAGAGGATCTGAAATGACTTGTTATAAGCATAAATATTGTTCAGTTGGTATTACTGAAATCCAGTAGAAAAAATTCTAAGATCTTTCATCACAACTTACTAAGATCATGCAGACAAAAAAAAAAAAAAGGATATAGTGTAGTTTCTATGCTTCAGATGCCATTACCTGTTTCTAAGTCTCTGATAGGTCCAAATCAAAGGGTCTTACATGCTTACAGATTAATGAACTAACAGATAAAACACAAAATAGGAGAGCAGGCGATGTCTGCTACAACATTCACTCCAGAGAACAAGATAACCAGCTCCTTAAAAAGCAATCAATAATCCACTGAGAAGAAAGCAAGCCCTATTATCCATCTGGAAGACTAGCTAAGCTACTGGAGATCTCGGACTGCCAGCATTAAAATGGCCTAGAAATTACTAATTTGGAGGGTATTTTGTATGACACAAGAAAAACTCATATTAAACATAATTAAACGTTCAGTGGAAGGCAGATCACAACCTAGTAACAATTTGTCATATGCCATAAGCCCAAACCAGTTTTGAATGGATAAAGTCCATAAAGACGAAACCAAATATGAATTGTGTCAGCCAGAACCTTGACAAGCTTGAGACGCGGACCAATGCAAACGTCATGAAGCTCAACAAGGTCAAGTGCAAGGTCCAGCACATGGGTTGGGGCAATCCCAAGTACAAACGCAGGCTGAAAGGAGAATAGATTGAGAGCAGGTCTGAGGAGAAGGACTTAGCAGTGTTGTTTGATGAGAAGCTGAACATGAGCCGGCAGTGTGCGCTTGCAGCCCAGAAAGCCAATTGTGTCCTGGGCTGCATCAAAAGAAGTGTGACCAGCAGGTCGAGGGAGGAGATTCTCCCGGTCTACTCTGCTGTCGTGAGACCCCCCCTGGAGTACTGCATCCAGCTCTGGAGTCCTCAGCACAGGAAGGACACAGACCTGTTGGAGTGAGTCCAGAGGAGGGCCACAAAGATGATCAGAGGGGCTGGAGCACCTCCCCTGTGAGGACAGACTGAGAGAACTGGAGTTGTTCAGTCTGGAGAGACCACATAACAGTCTTCCGGTAATTCAAGGGGGCTACAGGAGGGATAGTGATGCACTCTTTATCAGGGAGTGTAGCAATAGGGCAAGGAGTGAGACACTGGAACAGGCTGCCCAGGGAAGTTGTGGATGCCCCATCCCTGGAGACATTCAAGGCCAGGCTGGATGAGGCTTTGAGCAACCTGGTCTAAGTGGAGGGTGTCCCTGCCCATGGCAGGGGGGTTGGAACTAGATGACCTGTAAAGGTCCTTTCCAACCCAAACCATTCTACGATTCTATGAAATGTAATACCTAAGATCTGAGACCCATTTAAAAACACTAAGTTAGCAAAAATAAATCTTAATGCTATGCTAGAATAAAGCCTAAATTGGAATGGAAGCACAAGGAACTGTAAGAAACAATACATAAATAGATGGAAAAGTAAGGAAATGTGTACCTATGAGTAGGTAACATATGCTGGGATGTAAAAGAAAATGACAATGGAAGTAAAGGAATCAACAAAACATATCAGGGACTCAAAAACATGTTTTGAGGTACATGAAGAACAAACAGAAACCTAGCAGTGATCTTTTTTTTTTTTAACAAATAGGCATCATGCACAGTGTAACCATTAATAAAAGAGCTGAAAAGATGACACATCTGATTAATATTTCAATTCTGCATTTGAAAAAAAAAAAAAGTCTGAAGTCTGACTGCCTGATGGAGAAATACTTTACACTTCAACAATAACTAAGGACTATGCTGAATGACAACAACCGAGGTTAGATGCTTGAAAATTAGCACATTCATATAAACTAAAGTGTTGTAGAATAATTTTCTGTTCTAAAGAGAGTAATTATGGAAAGAGCAGCTCACTACCACTAACATTCAACCTCAGTATGTCCTAGAATACAACGGAAACTCCACAGGACAAGGAATAAAGCAGATGTTGTGACAATCATTGAATAATATTAGTGTGATGGCTGGGATGTCTGTCTGTCAAGTCAACAACAATGCCAAAAAAAAGTTCTGTAACAACTTACATGGGATTTGACTAATAAATACATAGTATGACACATGCAATGTCAATCAATACAGATTTATGAGTAAGATGCCTTGTCAAACTAGTTCAGTATGATTCTTGCAAGTTACAAGTTTGACTAGCAAAGACCTAAAACACTTCTTAGAATGAGACACTTCACAGACTTGATCAGGTTGCTTATCAGGACATGATCTATATCCCAATCAACAAAAATGTGATGAAAGAAGGCTCTTCAATCTATCAGGATACAGTATCATGAGTGCTAATGATCAGAGGCAAGGCATATTCAGACAGGTCAAACTGTTAACTGTGAAGGTAATTAGTAAACAGAACAATTTGACATCAGTTGTCTCAAAGCCAGTGGGTGTGGCTCATCATATTGTACAGATTTGTCTGTTGTGCTCTTAAAATCAAGAGATAGAAAATATCCCTATGTGGTACACACTGAAACACTCCAGATTTAATGCAAACACCAACCAGAAGAGTTGTATTGCATCTGGCTGAGATGGAGTTAGCATCCCCACAGCACCTGCCCAGTGCTGAGTGTTGCACTGGCGGCCAGCAGGGTGTTTGTAACACACCTTGGGAGGGGGCGGAGCCAGGACAGCTGACCCGGATTGGCTGTTCCATACCATGTGACCTCAGCTCAGCCATAAAAGCCAAGGGCAGGGAGGAGAAGGGGGACATTTGTTACTGCGTTTGTCTCCAGGAGCAGCTGCTACACACACTGAAGCTCTGCTTTCCTAGGAAGTGGCCAGACATGGCTTACTGAGGGAAAGCAGAGAATAACATCTTTGTTTACCTTTTGTTTCTGTATATGGCCTTGGCCTTTGCTTTAATTAAACTGCTTTTATCTTGACCCATGAGTTTTTCATCTTATTCTCCCCCTGGTGGGCACCTGGCATCCAGCCAAGGTTAACCCACCACAAGAGTATCCCACCTCAAAAAAGACAACAAAAAGCTTTAAGATAAAAAAAGGACACCTCAAATATTTTCTCCTTTTGAAGCAGTTGAGGAATCCAGACACCCTCATTCAGAAGCACACAAACAAAGCTGCTTCAGATGCTGGCAAAAAGGAAGAGATAACACACTTGTCACCCCTATAATCAGCTGGGCTCCACTGAGGATGCTATCTTCAGGATCAAAGACTGAAGTCTGCTTTAAAAAGGCACTGAAAAAAAAATACTTAAGGGGCTGCAAAAGAACACATCAAAGTACGCTTGTAATTAGAATGATTACAAAATGAGGAGTGCAGGCCTTGCCCCTATTTTCTGATTTTACTTCTTTTTCTTTGCAAAAGGTTAAGTTGTAGCATTGTAAACTGGAATCTGCCTGTCCTGGAGTTTCCCAAGTCCACCGGAAACTAAGGCAAATTGGACTGCATCTGTGTGGCCCTTTAGAAGCTAGTCTTTAGTGATGCGCGTTGAACTGGGAGGCAGGGGTAACACCAGCCATCAGGAGAACTAAAAAGCAGAAGCAAAGTTTCCCTCTAGTGCCAGAGGTAGAGAGATGCAACTATCCGTTCAGAGAGAGCTGCTGTGAGGCTGAGAAAGGCTTAGTACTGAAACAAGGTTGTTTTGTTCATATGCAAACCCAGAGCTCAAGGACTACTGCCGTATTAGTCTGAGTTTATCCAGCTACGGCTAGAGGAACAAATTGCCAAGTTCAAACTTATGGGCAAACAGATTATTTACTACCGGGCTAAATCTTGCTGAGAATTCAGAGGTCAAACCTCTCCCTCACAGTAACTGAAAATACAGATGCTTTCACATTGCAGTAGATGAGAAGTAACATATCCCCTTTTCCATTGAGGGAGAACCTGTCTCAAGCTACCTTGCTTCTACTGACAGACAGACGAGAGTATACACCCTTTTCTACCACAACAGGTCAACTGATGGGGGAGAAGCTAATACTCTGCAATAACTTATTCATATGTCCAATAGTCCAGTTGTAAGTCTCTCCTGCAACCTCAGGGTGGCTTCAGATCTACAGGTTCTAATTAGAAAAAGTAGGCATTGTCCCACACCTCTAACCTCTTAGTTGCCTGTTGTACACTCCAGTCACTACAATTCTCTGGAGGCACCTTTGTTAGCTCTTAGTAGTCTAGATTCAATTGTCCACAGCACACACATTCTCCAGTTCCTCGTAGCATAACAGGTTGCTCAGTTTGAGCCACAAACATCTATTTGTCTCCTTACCTCGATTGTGCTGTAAGAGAACAATGGTGGGATTGACGATGGTGGTAGAAGGATAGGCAGAGGAGGACTTGTTGATTGAAGTGAAGGAGGTTGGATAGTCAGTGCCAGTGCCAGGCTGGGACACTTCACTTAGCACAGGACCTGGGTCCTGAAAAAGGAGAGCAACACATCATTAGCAGCATGCAGAAGGCTGCTACACTGGGAAAATCTGGGGAAAAAAAAAACCAAACAAATCCAACATTTTCAACTGAATGAGAAGCAGAATCACAGCAAATTTTAGTAAAAAAGGCGTAAGCATGAGCATTACCCTGCTCCTTGTACATACCCTGCTCATTGTTAATGCAATTAGTTTGCTAAGGCAGTACTATAATTATTTGGTGTTGGGTTTCACAACTCCAACCCCAAAAGGAGGCACTAAATTCATTCGGCAGAGTCTCTGGAGCAAACACAGGGTGCCAGAAATGAGCAAATCAGGCTGGGAGGGTAGGGGGGTGGAAAGATGTAGACATCTTCCCCTAATATCCACACAAACATTTGTTTTGGAAGTATTCCTTTCATAGCAAGAAGTCAGACATGCAAAACTCATGCAATTCTGGAGTGAAACATTATTACTGCAGATGGTTTGGTAAGAAAGGTCCAAGGAACAAGGTTAGCACCACAACTCAGGAGATAGTGTGATACCTACCTGGCTAAAATAATGAAATAAATTTTAAAACCCCCAACAGATGGAGGGTAAAAAGTAGGTCTTTAACACAAAGGATACTTAACATGGCTTTGCCGCTGAAGCACGGGCAGCAGGCTGCTCTTGCTCTCCTAAAGCATCCAGCTCCATTAATTTGCTTATTTCAAACCCACCTCTGCTATCACCACAGCTCTGGTTCTGTAGAAATACGAGCTGTGTCAGCAGGGAGGCTTTAGAAGACTAGTTCATCTTTGAAACATCTCAACCCAGGGATACTGGGCTTTGTTGGTAGTAAGGGAAAAAGATAAAGAAGGGATGACGGCTAAGACTGTGTGTGTCAGTTTAGGTTGAGTTTTTTCAAAGCTTCTTAAGGAATTTGGACACACAATTACCGTTAATGGGGAATGAGCATCTAAGCAAAGAGAGTATAGAACAGTGTACCAGATTCCTGCACTCCTGCTACTCCAGTGTCAGGCTAAAATGCTGCAGGCTACTGATCTGTAAAATGGAGCTGAGTATTCAGGGGGATTTTCACCACTAATAAAATAAACCTGAATATGCACAGAATATCACTCCAGAAGAATCCCTGCTCATGGTCTTTCTGGCCAAGTATATCTCAGTGCCCTTCATACCTACCAGCATCAGGGGAAAGGACTCACAGGATCAGGCAGGGGGCTGAACAGGGGCCAGAGGGAGGACTGGCACCAGAGCTCAGAAACAAATCATAGTGAGAATTGGTCATGATCAGAACAAGCATCTATAGACTCTCCAAACCTAGAGGGGAAATAGGGAAGAACAATCCTGTTCTGCTGAATGGAGGTAATCTTGCTCCAAGCAGCATCTGATCAGGGCATAGCCATTTCACGAGGACAGAAAAGATCAATGGTCTTCAGAAATAGATGTGCTTGAGAAAGAGATGCAGCCCCATTTGTTGGAGGTGGTAATATTCCAAACAATGCAATTTGGGAAAAGGAATGGAAGTCAGGGAGAAGTATGAGAGTTGGGTTTTAGCTTCACTTTAATAACTAAAATATAAAGATCCCCTGAAAGAAGAGGGATATCAGAGCAGGACAGACTCAGCAACCCCAGCTAAGTCACCAAAGTGAATGAACAGACCATTTAAATCCTTGCGGAAAACAGCTCTGTGACCACATGCCTGAAGGGAGTGTGCCCAAAAATGTTTCAAAACTCATCTCATGAAAATCAGGTAGAACAAAATTTCCACTACTCCTCTATGATTTGGATGCCTGTTTTTCTGGAGCCTGCAGATAGGCTCCATTTAAAAAAAAAAAAAAAAAAAAAAAAAACAACAAACCCAAACTGTCATTGTTTTCTGCAGAAAAAAGCCACCAATTTCAACAGAAGCAGAAAGGCCAATGCCGAAAACTTCTGAAAGCAGCATCGTTGGTTGTGGTTTTTTTTTCTTTTCCCCACCCCCACAAGCCTGTTTGTTAGAACCCTGTAGAGTCAGAGGGCAGAGAAAGCATCATCATGAAAGGAGGGGGTTTGTGCTGAACTTCTTACTTGCCCTTATAAGGAACCATATAAATAAAATAATGGTGGTTGTAAGACTTCAGTGCAAGAAGGGTCAGGTACTTCTTGCCTCCTCTGCAACTTTAACTGAGTGCTACTTTTCCTCCTTGTCCCTGAGGACTACTTAAAACAGGTTATGAGTTTAAAGAGAAACATAACCTAATCCAAGAACAACACAGTAAATTTCAAGTATAAACTGTTTCAGACTTAATTATTCAAAATTTTCAAAGACAACCAATTCCAAACTGAAGAGACACTGGCTCCCTAATCTATCCCATAGCACCTACATGCTTGCTTGGAAGATTCTCAGCTCAGTAACTGGTATTATTGCTTGAAGGTCATTGGATACCAGCAGCAATCTGACACTGATTTCAGCAGGGATTTGTGTAGAGACCATACAGTCTTGTGGCTCCAAGTGGAACAGAAAGCCAGCCCTAACCTCTAACTGGTCTGCTGTTGCTGCTTTAAATATTATTCAAACACTTTTAAGGATGCTGTTAAAAGAGCTTGAAGAGATCAGTTAGTTGCAGCTATTCTATTTATACAGAATTAATTATTCTGAGCAAATCCTGTGAAGACTCCTAAGATGTGCATCACCTAGCAGAATGGGCAAGAAGGTAGACAGTCAAATGTTTATGTGAGAAGTCAATAGAAAGTTCAAAGCTGCACAAGGCAGGCAACAAGCATGCACTAGCATAAGATGTAAACAAGGTTTCAGTTGTCATGCTGCTGGCAGGGAGTGAGTCATCACTCCTCTCTCAAGTTTAGTATTGCAAGGAGAAAGTAATTTTAATCTGGCAATACAAATTTAGGAAAAGGGCGAGGAAGGTACTTGGCAAGCTTACTGTATGTGAGATGACTCCAGTGATTTCAGGCTTCAAACCCCTGTGCAAAGCCCCCATGACTGGAGGGACAAGTGAAGGTGGTGATGAGAAGAATGGCAGTTTCGGGTAAACAGAGGGTAACGTGCCAGATGCAGAGGATGCTTGGTTATGATGGGAACCCCTCTGGAGATGTGGGGGAATAAAATCATCTAGAGTCGGAAAAGTCAAGGGTGAGCCAGAAGAAACAGTCTCAGGGAATACGGAGCCTTGCCCAAAAGGAACCAGAGGCGGTGGTGGAGTGCTGGAGCTGCCTTCTTGATGTCTGTCTGGATTAACCTGGAGGAGGGGGACTACTATAACCCCAGGCTGAGCTGTGGCTGTGGTGGCAGTGGCATCCTGTAGGAAACAAGGTGTTGTTATGCAATGGGGGAGACTGGTACTTTAGTCTAATGCAGCCATATAGTGTCATGCAAGGATGCACTCAAAGGTATGAAACCCCAACAGATTTTCTTTCCTTGGGGAGACATACTTCTTCAGTCTTGCAGCCCTGGTCTCTATGAACACTTGCAGTTTTTCACAAAAATCTTCCCTCCCCTCACCACCCGTCTTCTCCAGTTCTGTGCAGTGAGGCTAAATTGAACCACAAAACAGCTCTGCATTCACCTTCACTTAAGAAGCACGAACCATGACATTACAGAGTTTGCTTCTTTCACAACTCCCTAAAATAGTAAGAGCCTCGCCAGCCCAACCCCCTACAAACACCACACGCACAAACACACAGATCAATGTCAGACGGACACACATGGGATGTTAAGTATTATTGAGTAGAAGACCACAAGACTCAGGTGGCACAAGGAGTGCTCAGAAATTAGGTAGGAGGAGAATAAAGCATTAAGGGAACATTGTAATGAATTAAAGAACCGTTCACACAGCTGAAAGAAAACAAGGTTACGGAAAAAACATGTACCACGCTGCGTCCCATTGCCTTGTAAGGTGGCTGTCGCTGCTGAGTAAGGTAAGGCTCTTTTCTCATCCTGTCCTTTGTGGCAGCTGTGCTCAGGGGCTCTAGCACTCTGTCCCTCACACCTTGCAGAGGTGACGACTCAGTCCAGGAGGGTTGGCCCGCACCATAACTATCTGCGTCTTTACTGAGGACAATGTAAAAGTACGGCCTGGGAGGAATAGGAGGAGGAGGAGGAGCAGGAAGAGACTCTCCAGTATCTGTTACAGAGGAAACAATGTTGGTGGCTGGTGCCTGAGTGAGCTCAGCACCCAAACGGGTGCTGGCTGCTGGGTCATGTGCAGTGCCAGTGGAATTTTCAGATGCGGCTGAGCAAGTGCTGTTAGATAAACAAGCTACATATAGTTTGGCGACCTTTTTATCCGCCTTCGTCTCATGACTGGAATTCATTCCAGCGTTACTACTGGGATCTGCCCTGTCAGGGTTGCGTTGTATGGATGATGCATCCGACAAGGAGTAACTTTCCACCAGTGGCTGCCCATCATGCACCTCATCTTTGGGGCCTGAAGAAGGAGAATGCCCTGCTGGCAAGCCTTGCCTCCCACTGGTGACAGCCCCGTAGGGAGTAGGTGACGAGAAATAACACCGTGCACTGGCATTTGGTGATGCACGCTGCGTATAAGGCTTGGGTGCGTTCAGGTACACACAGTCCATGATAGGCACTGGCAACAGGTTGGTCACTTTAGTGTCAGTGCGGGGTCGCCATGCAAAGCTTTCCTCTTTGGGAAGAGGAGGACGGGGAGGAGCGAGGGCCTGCCCAGGCAGAGTCAACAAGAAAGAGAGGGAGAGAGGAAGCAGCGCCAAATGAAAGGAAAAAGGAAGGGAAAAAAAAAATTGAAGAATTAATTTGGTCATTAGACTTGGGTTAAGCAGGTTTTAATACAGCAAGAACAAAAAGCAAATACAGTATCTGGAAGGCCAGTGCAGAACTCTGACACACACCATCTCACACATTCTCTCTCTCAGCACTGCTCAGTGCACCATGCAAACTCTACGCAGCTCTCAAGCCCCTGCCCACACATTCCTCTCTGGGCTACATCAATCTCAGTTTCAAGAGGCCTTCACAGCAATACCCATCACACCCCTGGGAAAGCCTGAGTCAAGATCTAACCTCCTGGCTAAATAAACCCAGGCTCATGCCTACATAACCAAATACTTCCCAGCACTGGGCACATTTGAATCACAAAGGCAAATTCAGAGCTGCAGGCCATCTCTGCTGTGTGTTAAGTGCACTGCCGAAAAATGAATGTTGCAAAGTTTCACCAGTGCTAATGAAAGCAGGTATCACGTGAGTACCCTACCACAGCTAGCCAAGTAAAAGTCAGCATTTCCTCCTTCTAAAAGCTAACTCTTGAACTCTCTTCAGAATTGTTCAGTCCTGAAAATGCTTGCAGAAACACCAGGACAATTAAAGTTGCTTGAGGAACGGAGTTCACAAGAATTTGCGTCCAGAATCAAGATCACCAACAGAGAGATCCCGCTTCCAGTAAATAATAAAAAAAACTTTACTGTTTTTGATAATTTGCAACATACAGGTTCCTAACTCTACAGCTGCCTGACAACTGCAATTCCAACTCCAATTACAGTGAATTTTTTCTGAAAGCCAAACTGTTCTGAAGTAAAATAACTTAGCAATAGAGAGGTTTCATTTTATCTATTGCTTTGTTGCCAGTAGCTGAAAACTATAAACCACTGAAAGGAAGAGAACCAACACACCCACCTAGTGAACAGCAGCTCCCTTCATTCATGCACATTAACCCTCTGGATACTATGAAAGTAGGTTTTACACACATGCTGCTGCCATATCTTTATGGGCAAAGGCTGGCTAAACCACTGCTAAAACGGCCAAAACCAGAGAATGAAGACACCTTAACAGCTTGCAACATTCAAAGCTGAAAAAATACCTCCTTTAAAATCCATCCACATCTGACAGGTTGTGACCAGCACCTACTCTTGTTACATGGATATCGACCTATAGTAGCTTCATAAAATTACAGCTGCTGTCCCAAAACCTACTGTCCTCATGCTGCCCCTCTTTCCCCACCTCCCTTAATGTGTAAGGGAGGGGAGAAGTGGGCTGGTAAGTGCTCCTTCTGAAGCGCTTCTGCTTCTGGAATAGGCTCACTCCTTTTAATTCCTTAAGGATAGTAGTGTCAGTCTGAAGACTTCAGAGTGCCACAATATTTCCCCAGGTTAGGTGAAGCCTCACTTCAGCATTACACAGTATTATCAGGAAATACTAATTCACCACCTGCAATTACTGTTCTCCATTTTCTTCCATTTCAGCTTTGTTTAGACAGCAGTCTTTGAGACTTCTATAAGAAGTACCATGTGCATCAGTGCTCTCTCTGTTCATTAACAAGATCAACAAGGGCCTACAGGACAGGTGTAAGTATCAGGCAGTAAATGGGTCTCTCCTTTAGGTTGTTGTTCCTTCCCATGCCTTCATCTGAGTTGTGCCTTCTTCCACTTTCACTTACAATTTCAGGAATGGTGTCTCTTCTGTGGCATTGCTATAGATCCCTGATGATGGGAGCAGTCACCCTGACAAGGGACAAGGCTTTAAAAAGACTTTCTTTCACACAAGAAAATGGTTCCTAATAAAGGATTTCCTTATCAGCTTTCAGACTGCTTCTGTGCAGTCTGACCACCCAAAAGAAAAAGGATGAAGTAACGCTTCTGTTAACAGATTGACTTCAACAATTTTCTTTCAGGTACAAACAACCCTTCCTTTGTTGGCTTGTATCAGTTACAGTGTTAAAACTAAAAGGCATTTCCCCAATATCTTGGTTTTAATGTTGGGTGTAACTCTGCTTTCAGTCTGCAGCAAACTCTAGGAAATAGACCAACATAAAAGACAAAACAGTAATAGATGACTACTTCACCTTTTTTCTTGCAAACAAATAGCACTGTCCTCCTCCATCCATCAAGGAAACACTGTGGCATGTCTGAACACACAAGCTCCACAGCACTCTGCTGACATCAGTGTTGCCCCCATTTTAAAGATAGGAAAAGCTGAGGCACAGCAACTTACCCAAGTCTGCAGCAAAGTCTGGAGTTCAACCCAGGACTCCAGACCATGAATCCATTACTTGAACCCAGAAGATCACCCTCAGGATCACAGAAGAAAGGCTTACCTGTGGCTTGCTGTCTGAGGAAAGGTTCGGACGCACACTTCTGTAACCCTTGGCAGCCAGAGAAGATGGCTGGGCATCCCCATTGGCATCAGTGGTAGATGATGACCTCCAATCATCTACAAGGGGAAGGAAAACTCAGCTCACAGAGGATTCCCTCCAGCTACAGGAGGAGCAAAAGAAGGGAACTTTTTTTTTTCCTTTTTTTTTTTTTTTTCCAGGCAAAA
>WKFP01013593.1:16907-27329 GCA_011057875.1 Pterocles orientalis | reverse complement strand
GCAGGGGGCTGCGGGTCCCGGTGGGTCAGGGGGCTGCAGGTCCCGGTGGGTCGGGGGGGCTGCGGGTCCCGGTGGGTCAGGGGGCTGCGGGTCCCGGTGCCCCCACCGAGCTGTGGCGGCCGGAGCCCTCCCGTGCGGAGGGGCCGTGGGCTGACTGCGGGGTCGCCGCTGATTGGGCTGGTCCCGCTCCCGTCAGAGGGCCGGGATGACGCAGGCGGCCATGGCAGCGCGACCCGCGGCTCCCGCGCAGGGCCTGGTGCTGGCCGCCGCCTCCCGTCTCCCCGTGGCTGCCGCCGCTCCTCCCCGCCGGGTGCCACGCTCTGCCCGGCATCCCTCCAGCCCCCGCGTCCCCACAGCCGCCCTGCGCTGGGGTGGGGGGCTCCGTGCCACTGCCCCCATGGCTGCCGGGCCGGGCAGGGATGCAGGAGTCCTCCCCGGGGCGGATGGCCACTCTCCATCTCTGCTGGCCTCCCCGGGGTGCCCCTGCTGTGGGGATGGCACCCGGGCAGCGCTGGGTGGGCAGCGGGCAGCGCCGGCACTGCGACCCCCCCTCGCCCAGCCGGCTGCCGGCAGCCCCGGAGAAGGGAGCTTTGTTCCCCGGGCATCCAGCGCGGCAGCGGCCCCGCGGGCTGTGGGCACCGGCACTTCCCGGGCAGCCGCGGTGGGGTGTGGGGTGTGATGGCAGAGCAGGGGGGCGGCCATTTGGCACGTCCCGGGGCTGAGGCTCCTCGTGCTGCCCTTCCCCGTGGGGCACAGGCAGGCGCTTCCAGCAGCCCCCGGGCTGGGGTGGGCGATGGCAGGATGCGCCCTGGCTGCACCGGCCCCTTGGCAGGTCTCACCAGGACGGGTCTCACCAAACCCCCTTTCCTCCCTCCCCAAGGAGAACCTGGTGCGGCAGCGTCTCCCCGCAGGGTCTCGCAGCATCTCCCCGCCGGCTGCCCACAGCTCCCGCTGCAATAGCCGCTGTCTGGAGCAGGACCCCCCCCAGCAGCCCGAAACGGTTGCATGCTCGTGGCCCAGCCGGGGGGAGCGGTGCGGGGTTGGTGGGTGCCTCATGGCACCGCTGCCCGCCATGGCGTGGGGACCACTCTCAGCCCCTCTCCCCAGGCCTGGGGTCCCCCCACCCCGGCTGCTCAGGGTGGGAAGTCACCACCTCCCGCCAGCTCCCCGCAGACCCCCGCCCCTCTCCCTGCCGGCCCCTGTGCCCGTCCCGCATCCCACCGCGGGCAGCAGCTGGCGCCGGGCGGCAGAGGGCAGCGGGGGGGCTGCAGCCATGCGGGGTCTGCTCCCAGAGGGGTCTGGGGTCCTCGTTAGGGGGTGGCCATGGCTGGACTCGGTCTCCGGTGCCGGCGGTGTGCTGTGTGCCCAGGGGGCTGCTCAGCGTCACCGAGGGTCTGGGCTCCCGCGGCTGGTGGCCGTCCAGGCTGGTGGCCAGAGCTGTGGGTGACGCGGCCGAGGGGCAGTGGCACTTGGGCAGGTCTGACCGTGGGTGTCTGAGCCCCTGGGGTGTCCTCCATCCCCCAGCCCCGCCACCACCTCCCGGGCTCCCGGCTGGGCTCTGCTCCGGGGTCCCTCGGATCCCTGCGGCTCGCCCTCCGGCTCCTGGCTGGCGCGGAGCAGCTTGGCTGCGCTGCCGGGGTCTTGGCGGGGAAAGTGCAGCGCAGCCGTCCCCTCCACAAAGCCGCACTGTTCAGAACAAATCCGCCCAGAATTGGGCTGCATTTTTGTCAAGTGATTCATCAGCACGTGAATGGAAAAGGCTGGAGCCCACTGAACCAGGAACCGTTCCCCGCGCCGGCAGCCACGGGGCCAGCGTCGGCGCGCGCCTCTCCGCCTCGGTGGCACCCGGCTTGTGCCGCAGCCGCCTGCGGAGCGGCGAAGGGGCCGGTGCACGGGAGGACGCAGCAGTCAGGGGGCGAGGGGCGGCCCGTGCCGGTGGTGACCCAGGTGCTGGCAGCGGGCCGGGGCGGGGGGCTGCGCTGGGGGATTTGCCCCACTGCCCGCTGCAGACGAGGGTGCCCGGGCTTCCCGCACGGCCTCGGTGCTGCCAACGCGCCTGGGCAGCCCAGGGGAGGGGAGCGCAGCCGGCAGAGCCCCCGCTGCAGCCCTGGCACCGGCAGCCGTGCGTCCGCCTGCCCCGCACCGCACCAGTGCCGTGCTGATGGAGGGCGGCTGTTCTGGGGAGTCACTTCCCCGGCCCTGGTGCTGGTGGCCGCCGTCTCCTTTCCCGAGTGAGCTCAGCTGGCGCTTGCCGGTGCCCACGTGGGGCCGTGCCCCCCTGACCTTCAGCTCAAATATCCCGTCCGCGTGCCCCCGCGCCCCTCGGTATTTATAGAGCGCGGTCAGGTTCCCTCTCCTTGCCGTGCTGGGTCGTCTGTGCCGGGCTGGTGGGCAGACCCCGCGTGTCCCCGGCTGCCCCCAGCCCAGCGCCGTTTGGTGGGGGACACAAGCCGTGTCCCCAGCCTGGCTGGCGCTCCCCCTCCTGCCGCACCGGCCGGAGCGTGGCTCCCCGTTCCCGTCCCCGCAGCGGCACAGGGACCCAGGCAGGGCTGGGAGCCGCAGCTCTTGGCACAGGGACCCTGGCCCTGACCTGGCAGCGCCGAACCAGCCGCCGTGCCGCGAGCCGGTGAGTAAGGGTGAGCTGGCTGCCTGCCGCCCGCCCGCCCCGGCGCCCTGCCTGTCGCTGCCACGTGCCGAGCGCTCACATGCGGGTCTGTGTGTCCCTGGGCTGTGCTGGCAGCGTGGCAGCAGGGACTCTTCCACGGCAGAGCCGTCCCCGTGTCACCGTCCCCAGGCTCCGGGGCACCGTGGCCTCGCCAGCCCTGGGGCACCCGACCTTGTCCCTTGGCCCCGAGCGCTGGGACCACCCGGGGCCGCGCGGCGCTGGGGGCTGTTGCCTTTGGCGGGGCTGCCAGCGGGGGGCTGCTGCCTCCCCTCACCCCGCCGTGTTTTTCCGCCGCCCTCGGCACCCCGGGTTATCTGTGCAGGCGGCGAGGGCAGGAAGGGGCACCCCGGCCCCCGCCCCGGGAGGACGCGGTTTCTCCGCCTGCACAGCGTGAGGCTCCGGCAGCGGCTGAGGGCTGGCAGGGGGCCAGGCAGCCGGGACCCCCCGGGTGGGTCGGGGACCCCGTGCTCCGGCTGTGGGGGGTGAAGTCAGCCCGGTCGCGGGACCCCCGCCCTCCCAGCGCTGGGGTGCAGAGGGGCTGGCGGGGGGCCGGGAACCAGCGCGGGTGCCAGCACCAGCCACGGCGAGTGGCTGTGACGGGGACACGGCTCCCGCCTCCCTCTGCACCCAAAGGTGACCCCCCCCAGATTGTCCCTCTGCCCTTTCCCGTCCAGCCCTGCCAGGCCCCGCCGGCATTTGGCCGGGGTCATGGTCAGGGAGCGGTTAATCACAGTGGGACAAACGCGGCGGCCCGCACAGGAGGCTGCTGGCAGGTTTTGGCTGTCCCGGCGCTGTCTGGGTGAGGGGACAACGCCGGCTGCGCCCACGCCAGCGGCGGGGCAGAGACTGAGCCAGCGCCAGCCAAGGGCAACCAGTCCAGCACGGCTGGCGGGGCCGGGCGATCTGGGGTGACCCTCCCCTGCCACCCGCTGGGTGGGTGATGTTGCAACGCTCCCCGTCACCGTCTGCTGCGTGTCCCTTTGGGGACAGCACGTGACAGCCAGCTCAGGCAGCCAGGGGTCTGTGGGAGGGCAGCGGGGTCCGTGCAAGGGTGGGACCCCCGTGGGTCGGGGGGAGCTGAGCGGGACTGTCCCCCCGGGGCAGCACCCCTGGTGACCGCGCCGCCTCTTCGTTGCAGTGATCCGAGCAAAGGCCGTCTCTGCGAAAGAGGTGGATTCGGGGAACGACATATACGGGAATCCGATCAAACGAATCCAGTATGAAATCAAGCAGATCAAGGTAAGGGGGGGGGGGCAGGAGGCTGGGGGGCCGGGGCAGCCCCCGCGCCGGCCGCTCACTCCTGCTGCGTCTCCCCAGATGTTTAAGGGCCCCGACCAGGACATCGAGTTCATCTACACGGCTCCGTCCACCGCCGTGTGCGGCCGGCTGCTGGACACCGGCGGGAAGAAGGAGTATCTCATCGCAGGTGGGTGGCCGCAAGGGCTCTCGGGGTTGTTGTGTGTCTCCTGAGACACAGGTGGGACCCCCCTCCTCCTCCTCCTCACCCCACCAGCCCTCAGCGGACCCCCCGGCTGTGTCCTGGCCGCGGTGGCAGCCCCGGGCTGTGGCAGGGGCAGCTGGGGACGAGCCTCTGCTCCCTGGGGCTCAGCGGGGACAGGGCACTGCGGGAGGGGCTGGAGTGCAGCCCCCAGCCCGGGCTGAGCGCTGGGCACCGCGTGTCTGAGGTGGGGTCCTGGGGGGACCCTCTGAGCGGTGTTCTCTGGCCTCTCCCCAGGCAAGTCAGAGGGCAACGGCAAGATGCACATCACGCTCTGCGACTTGGTCTCCACCTGGGACTCGCTGAGCCCGACCCAGAAGAAGAGCCTCAACCAGCGGTACCAGATGGGCTGCGAGTGCAAGGTGAGCAGTGGGCTGCCCCGGGCACGGGCTGCACCCACTCCCCACACTGCCGGGGGGTTCTTCACGCTCTTCCCCGTCCTTCAGGGGTGACGCTGTGCAGGGGATACGGGAAGGGCAGCTGAGCCTCCAGCTCTCCGGCTGGGAACCGAGGCCAGCCCTGGGACCCACACCCAGGGGTCCCCGCAGTCCCCCTGCATTGGGGTCACATCCCCACCGTGCCCCAAAGGGACGGGGCAGCCGGGTGTTCCTGGTCCTGAGCTGGATCACCAGCCCCAGCTGCCCCCCTCCCACCCCGTGTCCCCCCCGGGTGGTCAGTGACGGTCTCTGCTCTGCGCAGATCTCGCGCTGCCTCTCCATCCCCTGCTTCGTCTCCTCCTCGGACGAGTGTCTCTGGACAGACTGGGCGATGGAGAAGAACAACGTGGATGGGCGGCAGGCGAAGCACTACGCCTGCATCAAGAGGAGCGACGGCTCGTGCGCCTGGTACCGCGGCATGGCCCCCCCCAAGCAAGAGTTTCTCGACATCGAGGACCCCTAAGCCAAACGAGCGCATTCCAGTAGCCAGTAGAAAAAACCTGCGAGATGTTAGACTGGTCCACGCTGATATCAACTCCCGGAGGCAGCATGAAAATCCGCTCGGCCGTGGGGTTCCCCAGGCTGCGGCGCCTGTCGCAGCCCCCCGGCAGCCCTGAGGCCGTGCTGGGTGTTCCTGCGCTCGCGGTGGGGCTGAGCGGGGCGTGGGGGACCCTCCAGCCGGGGCCGCGTCCCCGCCTGGTCACGCTCAGCCCTGGCACCGCGGCAGCTGTGAAGGAATCGAAGCCGTGCGAGTGGCGGGAGCTGCCCTGTCTGTGTAGCAGGTCTACCAGTGCCCCCGCCGCGGGGGAGCCGCCCCAGCAGCTCTCGCCAGACAGCCCTCCCCACCGCAGCGTCCCCAGCACCAGGGACCCTGCCGTCCCCCTCCCCACCCACCGCCCGTCCCTCCCTTTGGGGTGCAGGAAGGGTGCAGCCCTCCAGGCAGGGGCTCCGGGGGGCTTTACCCCACGGCAGAGCCCCCGGCTGTGTGCGAGGCGCTACGGGCCCTTCCTGTGCAGGTGCCTTGTGCGGAAAAGCTGGAGGGGCACGTTAGTGTGGCTGCAGTGACCCCCCCTGCATGTGCCCGGGCTCCGCTGCCCCTCTCTCCACGTGCTCCTCTCCCCCTGGGGACACCGAAGCGAGCGCGGGGTTCACCGCCTTCCCCAGCATCATGGTGGGGGTCCATTCCCACCGCAACCTCCTGTGCAGGCGGAGAGCTGCTGCCAGAGCCCTTCTGCAGCCGCTGCCATGGGACGGGCTCGGACCCACCGGCCTTGGCAGGCAGCAGGGTGGGGAGGGAGGTCCCCTGGCAGGGCACCAGAGGCAGGAGCTCTGCCGGCGCGGACGCGGGGTGTTTATTGTGGCCTCGCGCAGCCGGTTGCTCAGCCGCGCCACGGCATTCAGCAGCGCTGCGTCACCACGTCCGGTGGAGCTCCCTCCTCTGCGGTGGTGGGGATGGAGCCCGGCAGCCTCATCCCCTGCGGTGACCCCTCCTGCGCACCTCGGGCCCCGCTTTCTCTGAGCCATTCCCCCGTGGCAGGTGCGTGCTGCGGACCTGCCTGTCCGGGGCGCGGGCGGCACCGGCCCCCGCTGCAGCCTGGGGACACCCCCGCACCCTGCTCCGGGGACGTTTTCATGCTGCGCGTCCCTGTGAGGTTTGAGATGTCGTACTGGACCAGTCTGGGCAATTTCAACGTATTAAAGAGAAAAATTAAAAAGAAAGAAAAAGGAAAAAAAACCCCAACCTCTAATCAATCCCATATACGACTCCTGTTCGCTTCCTGTACGGTTATATCATATGTGCCGTTACTCCTGTCTCTGCTGGTGTCTGTCTCAGTTAATATCTCCACTGTTTCCCAGCTCTCTGCTCCCTGGCCTCTGATTTCGGGCTCTCCTGGGCCGGGCCCGGGGCGGGAGGGCTGCGCCGGGCGGGTGGACGAGGCCGGGCTGGGGCCGTCGGGCTCCCGCTGCCCGCCCAGGACGGTGCCAGGGCCGGCGGGGAACGAACAAGGCGGCGGGGGGAGGAGCCGCCGCGGGGCTGCGTTCCAATCCCCCCGGCAGCGCGGGCCGGGGTCCGCACGGGGCCGGGGCCTGGTCGGGCCCAGAGTGGGCCTGAAGCCTGACCGGGCGGAAGCCGCCCCCCACCGCGCGCCGCGCGCCTGCGCGCAGTGACGTCACCCAGCCGCGCTCCGCCAGGCCCCGCCCCCACGCCGTTGCAGCCAGTGCGCAAGCGCGGCCCCGCCCACAGCCCGCAGGCGCATGCGGAGGGCGGGGTCAATAGGCGGGGCCGAGCCAGCGCGGCTGCGGCAGTGGGCGGGGCTTGCGTTGTCCCCGCCCCCTTACGGCACCGGCGCGGGAGGAGCTCGTGCCGGCGGCGGCCGGAGCCTCTGGGAGGCGGCGGCACGTGCGCGCGGCGGTGGAGCCCCGGATGGTGAGTGCGGCCGGGACGGGCCGGGGCGGGACCGGGGCCTGCGCTGCGCCCCGCCCTCCCGTGCGCTGTCCGCGGGGCCGGCCGTGGGGCGGGAGCGGGGGATCGCCGGTACCGGGCGGGCCGCACGTGGCGGCGGGGCGGCGCCGCTCAAGGTCGCGGCGGGAGGGCGCGGGTCCGCTGGCGGCGGCGGGCGGGGACCCGCTGAGGCCTCCGGGGTGCGCGGCGGCGGGGCCGGGCCCGTGGCGGGACTAGGCCGCGGCCCGACCCCCGCGGCTGAACCGCCCCCTCCCCGCAGCGGGGGCCGCCGGGCCCGGCCATGCCGATCGTGGAGAAGCTGAAGGAGGCGCTGAAGCCGGGGCGGCGGGAGGCGGGCGAGGAGCCGGAGCTGGGCCGGCTGCTGGCCGCCTCGGCCAAGAAGGTGCTGCTGCAGCGGATCGAGTTCGAGCCGGCCCGCCGCGGGCTGTCGGGGCAGCGGGACCTGCTGCGGGGCAAGTACGTGCCGCTCAACCCCCGGGCCGGGCCCGCCGGCCCCCAGCGCAGCCCCGAGGAGCGGCCGCCCGCCAGGCAGGGTAGGTACAGGGGGAGAGGGGTCCCTCCCCGCGCCCCCCGCCCCGCTCACCGCCCCTCTGCCCGCAGGCAGCGACCGTGCCCCGGGGGGGCCGGGGGACGGGGTCCCCGCGCCCCAGAAGGTGCTGTTCCCCGCCGAGCGCCTCTCCATGACCTGGGAGCGGATCTACCGGGTGGGCGCGGGGCTGCAGAACCTGGGGAACACCTGCTTCCTCAACTCCACCGTGCAGTGCCTGACCTACACGCCGCCGCTCGCCAACTACCTGCTGTCCAAGGAGCACGGCCGCACCTGTGAGTGGGGGTCCGGTGCGGGGGGCTGCCTCGGCGGCGGGGAGGAGGAGTACCCGCCCGTCCTGCTCCCGGTGCTGTGCTCAGCATCCCTGCACATGGCTCGGGCAGGGGACAGGGGCGTCGGGATGCGTGGGGCGTCGGGATGCGTGGGGCGTCGTGATGCGTGGGGTGTCGGATGCGTGGGGTGTCGGATGCGCCTTCTCCGCTCCCCCCTGTCCGTTTCTCCATCCAGAGGTCATTCCTGCTTACAGCTCGCTTTCCCTGGCCGTAGCAGCGTTCCTGGGCTCTGCATTCTCGAGTCAGGGGGGATTTATCTCTGCTGGGTGTAGCCCGGACTAAGAAGGGTCCAGTGGGGTCTGCTGGCTTCCTGGGGCTGAGCTGGGGGTCCCCTGCCTGTGGGGACTGCACAAGGGCAGGGCCAGAAGGATGATGTTTACGGGTGGCTGTGAAAGGGACTCTGGTGGCACGGCTCCGATCTGGGACAGAGGGGAGCACAGGGGGCTCACAGCCCCATCCGTAGGGCTCGGGTGGGATCTGCGCCTCGGGGCCGACCCGTGGGCTGCTCCAGCGCATACCTGTGGCCTGTTTTCCATCCACGTGGATATTGTCTCATCTGGGGGATTGCAGTGGCTGGTGCTGTGCCTTGGGCTGTGCCAGCTGGGGTGGCACGTGCTGGTCCCTTGGTACCCGGGATGCCCCAGAGCGGTCCCGTAGCACAGAGCTCGTAGGGAGAACTGGCTGAGCTGGGTTGGACCAGAGATCCCCCATCCCCTGTACTGCCTCCGTCTCTCCTGGGTTTGTCCCCAACATCCTGTCTTCTCTCTGGTTCCAGGTCACCAAGGAGGCTTTTGCATGATGTGCGTTATGCAGAACCACATGATCCAGGCTTTTGCCAACAGCGGCAACGCGATAAAGCCATTGTCCTTCATCCGAGACCTCAAGAGTAAGGATGGCTGCCCTCCCCTGCCCTCCCCTCCTGTAGCCACGCAGGAGAGCGGTGACTAATGCAGGAGCAGAACCTTTGAGATCAGGGCAGGTCTTGGCAGACAGCTCTCCTGAGGTGACTCACGGAGCCTGCTGGGGGCTGGTGACTTCATGGGGCTTCCCCTGTGGCCGGCATGAGTCCAACGTTGACGTCTGGTTTGGGTTGAGGGGGCTCAGACCCCAGAGTTCCTGCCCTGAGGATGGGAGGGAGGGTCTGCATCTGTCTCAGCACGTTCTGGGGCTGATCCCTCCCTCTCCCGCAGAGATTGCCCAGCACATCCGCTTCGGCAGCCAGGAGGATGCGCACGAGTTCCTGCGGTACACCATCGACGCCATGCAGAAGGCCTGCCTCAACGGCTGCACCAAGTACGTGGGGCCTCTGGTGGCCCATGGCTGCTCTTCTCTGCTGTCCCCTCGCTGGTCCCCTGCACCCACGGGAGGGGACTGTGGGGTGACCGTGTCACCCAGGCTGGACTCGTGCAGGGAGGCGCTGACTCCCGCGGCCTCGGGGGATGGCCCCTGCTCTCTGCCCTCTGTGGCACGGCTCTGGGCTGGTGGCTGCCTCCTCCCCTCTCCTGACACCTCTGCCCCAGCATAGTCCTGTCCCCAGATCCTGGGGCTGCTGTGGGCTTGGGTCTGTCCCAGTTGCCGAGGAGTCCAGGCACGCTTGCTGGTTCAGCCCCAGCTCTGCAGTGCCCGGCTCCGAGCTCCGCCGGGAGTTCCTGCTCCTCCCAGAGGAAGGTGCACGCTGGAGCCTGGTGCCAGCCCTCGAGCTCCGGCTCTGGGAGAGCAGCCTGGCAGAGCTGTGGGTCCCCCTGCTCCCGGAGCGCGGCAGCCCATCCGCTGGCCGGAGCGTGTAGGGGAGCTGTCCTGAGGACGGCGGTGGCCGGGGGGTGGCCGTTGCGGAGTGACGGTGTGAGAGCCCGTGCTGCTGTCTCCAGGCTGGATCGCCAGACCCAGGCCACCACGCTGGTGCACCAGATCTTTGGCGGTTACCTGCGGTCCCGAGGTGAGTGCTGGCTGCTGTTGCCCTGAGGGCCTCGAAGGGAAAATCTTTTGGGAAAATTGCTAAAGGATGTGTAAATGATCCAGAGCTGCCCTTGGTCGGTCTCGTACCTGTGGGGTGTGTCCCCCGCTGTTGTCTCTGGGTCCCCAGCTCATTGCCACCAGCAAAGGAACCCGTGTTGGCAGCTGTCTAGTGACACGTCTGTCCCAGTTCGTAGGGAATTGCCGGCCTTCCTCCTGGCCAGGCTCTGAATCCTGGTGCTGCCGTCCCAGAGCCCGAACCGGAGCGGGGGGCTGTGCTGCGCTGTGCTCAGTGCTCTTTCTCTTGCAGTGAAGTGCTCGGTGTGCAAGAACGTCTCGGACACCTATGACCCGTACCTGGACCTGGCGCTGGAGATCAGGGTACTGCGGCGGGGCGGGGGAGCTCTGCTCTCGCGGGGGATGTTCCTGCAGCTGCACCCTCGCTGCTCTCACGGCTCCCTGACCGCTCCTCTCTCCTTGCAGCAGGCTGCAAACATAGTGCGGGCGCTGGAGCTGTTTGTGAAGT
>WKFP01013592.1:30258-54540 GCA_011057875.1 Pterocles orientalis | reverse complement strand
TGGGACGTGGGGCAGGGACCACGATGGCCGGGAGGGACGAGGCCTTCCCCACGCCCGCGGTCCCCCCGGTCCCCACGAGGACGCTGGCATCCGCAGCGGCCCTGTTGCCGGTTCACCGGCACCTTTCCCTTCGGTGCGAGCCGAAGGATGGTGCCACAGAGGGTGACACCCGGCACCTAACGCGGAGTGACAGCTCCCGCTCACGGGACATTAACCTCGGTTGTCACCCGGCTGTCCCCAGATGCCACGCAGCCACGACAGCCCGCAGACCCCGGGCTCCCGAGCAGATGGCTGCCGTCCCCCACCCCGCTCTGCCCCCCGGGGACCCTCCTCCCGCGGCCCCGGAGCAGCTGGGGGGGTGCAGCAGGATGGGGACCCCAGCTGCCACCCCTCCACGGGGCTGGGGGTCTCTGTGGTCCGGCCGGTGTCCCCCCGTGGAGCCGGATGATGCCGAGCCCCCAGGGCCAGCCCAGGCTCTCCTGCTCCAGGAGTTGTTGATGGAAACCACCGGGCTCGTTACGGCCCCCGCCAGGGAACGGAGGATTCCGGGGGCAGCCCCCCTGGTTGTGGAACCGCCGGCAGCCTGCGTGGGCGTGCGGGGGAGTCAGATGTGGAAGAAACCCGGTGAAAACGGGAATGAGGCGTCAGGAAGGTAACGCGGTCCGGAGCGGACGGAACCGCGCTGGATTGACGCCGTTTGTACGTCGGATCTTTAACCGGGTGCTGCAGAGGATGGGGAAGAACAGAAAGCAGGATGATGGTGGGGTGCCGGAGGGGTCTCGGGGGGATCTGGCCGAGCACAGGAGGCCTGGGGCCGGCAGCGTGCCGGGGGCGGCGGGTGGCTCCCAGCCCACAGGGGGATTTTCCTCCTCTCGCTGTTTCCTCTCCAGCAGCGGGTTCCTGGGGGCAAACTCCTGCCGGGAGCCGGCGTTCAGCAGTGGTGGGTCCGGGGGCTCAGAGGTAAAGTCTGCACTTGAAGCGAGGAGAGATAATCACCCATTTTAATACCGCGCTGCCGGGTAATGCGCTTCCTGATGTCCCGGGGATTTATCTGCCGGGATCAGCAGCGGGGAATTAGCAGCGTGACCTCCTTCCGTCCCGTTCCAGCGCCCGTAAATCTCTGTTATGAACTCCAAGGTGCTCTGTGCGGGGAGGGCTGCTCCTCCGCTCCGCGACGGAGGAAAATGTGTCACTGGGGCAAGATTTCAGCACCAGATCCTCGCCGGCGGGGCCGCGCCTCCTGCCCTGGAGCCCCCCAGGAGCTCCGGCACCAAGCGCTGCTCCCCGGGAACCCCCGGCTCTGCAGCCCCCGGCTCTACGGGATATTCGGGGATTTTTTGGGTTGTCTGTTGGGCAGCCCGGCTGTGGGTCCGTCCGGAGGCTCTGCTCCATGCCAGGGGGGTGTTTTAGCAGAAAGGCGAAGCGACGGGTTTCTTCTCAGCCGGTGGATGAAGCGCGTTCAGCATTCACAGCCCCAGCCCGCATCCGGAGCTTTGAACTGATTAGATTTAGGAAAGGGAAGGAAGGATGTCTAATTGCTTAATTTCCACAATTATAGAAATATTTATAAATAATTAGGACTGATGGCAGCAATTACACTGTGATTAAAGCCGGTCTACACTTCATCAACGGCCCTTCAGTTACGGAGCCGTATTTATATATTTTCCCCATAAAAAATCCATTTTCAGCGGCATCGCTGCCAATAACGAGCCATCCGCATTCGCAGCCGGCACAGCACTCGTTAATCCGAGGATGCTGCTTGTTACCAGATCGCTGCTGCGCAGAAAATGCAGTGGCTGGACTTGGGCAGGAGGAAATTTAATTTCAGCGGAGAGGAAACCAGAGCAGAGCTGAAAAATCACAACGTCTCTCCCTGTGCGTGGGTCAGGGCTCCTGCCGCGCCGTCATTTTCCTCCCGTCCCTGGCACACGCGGGGCATCGCTGGGCGGGAGGGGTCATTCCTTCAATTGCTGTTTTTTTGAGAGAAGGTTGTGCCTGGTGATAAAATCAGGGGACCTGCAGAGCTTCCCCTCGCAGAGGGAAACACCATCTGTCCGGGCGCTTTTCCTGCGCCGACGGAGCCGTGGGGCCAGCGTGGGCTGGGGCTGGTGGCCCTCCCCTGCTCCCATGGAGGGGGGATGCCACCTTCCCCTTCGTGCCGCGTCCCAGCCCTCCTCCCGCCTCCGCACGCGGGATTTCACACGTCCTTGCTGAGGCATCCCGGGATGTCCCCGTGCCACCCAGCCCAGAGCACCAGTGGTGTCACCCGGGGGTTCTTGGGGACAGAAATGACACCCTCGGCTCCCCATTTCCAAGCCACTTTCCACCACAGCAGCTCTTAGGCTGGGTCCTGGGGGAATTCCTGGGACAGGGAGGAGCCGGGGCTGCACCCAGGGTCTCCTGGGCTCGGCCCCCATCCCAGGTGTGTTGAGTTCCCGGGAATTGCAGATCCCGGGGCACCTGGTCCTGCTCCTCCCCTGCACTACCCGCCCCTCTCCTGATATTCTGTGAGCAGGAGGGTGCTCCCTGGCCTGGGGAAGTGACCTGTGGTGTGTCCTGGGCACCCTGTGACCTTTTCAACTCCCCTTGACTCAAATCCAGAGGAGCAGCCCCCGCGTGGGTCGGTAGAGATGCTGCAGGTACCGACTGTCCCCCCAGAGCAGCGGTGTCCCTGTCACCCCAGTGGACGTGGCTCCGTGACCGGCGGGTGAGTGCTTTCACGCGGGCTGTGAAGCGTTTCTCAAGAGGTTTGTCCCAGGCTGGGAAGAGGTGGCTCTGATGGGAAACTGGCCGCTGGTCGGTGGATTATTTTTGTCACCTGTGGATGTTTTGAAGTGCTCGTGACGCTGGTACACGGCCCGTGGGAAGGGCTGAGGTACAGGAGGCCTGTGTGGAGACAGGGAAAGGAGGTTTTAAGTTCTGAATTTATTATTTGTGAGGATTTGTTGCTGCTCCTGAGGGGTTGTCACTGTCCTTTGCAGAGGGGAGATGGGAGCTGCGTGGTCAGGGTGGGTTGAAGCTGTGCTGAGCCTCGCAGGAGACACCGGGGTTCCCCCGCTGTGCCGAGAGCACCGGCTGCAGCCCCCCTGCCCAGAGAAGGTGTAAAACCAGCGTGGGGTGAAAAAAGAGGATTTGAAGTGGTGAGGGAGGCTCTCGTGATTCCTGGGGAGCTCTTGCAGCTGGGGGAGGCCGGGAGGGGCTGTAGAAGGGAAACTGAGGCACAGCAAGGGCTGATGGCAGCGATTTGTGAAGTCTGAAGCGTGCCGGCAGCTCGGGAGGAGGGAGCTGTGCGGGACGGCGTGTCATGAATAAAAGATTCAGCTGCGCCGGGGCTGTCACGGGCGGCGAGGGGGAGCGCTGGCTGGATGGAGAGCTTGCACAGGAAAGGTCGGAGCGAAGCCATTTCCCATCAGTTTTCCATTAAAGTCTCCAGAATTAATGACACGAACTCCTCCGCAATGCAATATTGAAATATTTGACCTATTTTTCTACTTTTAAGGCGCACTGAGAAACTTGAGGCACTCGAGGCACTCTAAGAGCTTCCTGTCCCTCCAGTTTTGGGGAGGAGAGTGTAAGTTCACTTGTACCTCTCTTGCCATTGTGCTTGGTGCCTGCTCACTGCTTTTTTTTTTTTGCACGTGGCGTTCTGTGGTCATGAAATAGGCCAAGAGACGCAGGCTGCGATCGCCGAGCCCGTCTGCTTAATCTGGATAAGCCTGAGCCGTGCACACAGCGTCCAGTTGGCAGCTCCGATAATCAGCCTACAGGCAGTTCAAATGCTCGTTACAGTACATTTTATTCGTCAGTATTTAATAAGTAATGATTCTGAAAAGCTCAGAGCGTGGTCTGTGCCTGTACCGTCTCCTGCTGTGTTCCTGTCAACACGGATAAGTTAAACTGGGTTGAATCGGGTCGATTTTTGGATGAATACCCACTGAAGAATTTCTAGATGCCGTAAGAAGTCGCGGTTATGGAGGAGGAGGAGGAGGAGGTGCTCTTTGCTTGACTTAGTCCGACACAGTGCAAGAGAGACAGGACGGCTCTGTGCCGGGAGGCCGGGCACGGCGTTCCATGGCTGTGTGTGCCGGGGTGCGGAGTGCCCTTCGCTCAGCATGGTGGGGTGACACCACTGTCACACGAGTGGCTTCAGAAAGGGCCCCACTGGCCAGCTGTGCTGCAGAGGGGAAGGAGGGGACGAGCTCCCTGGTGTCCCTCGGCAGAGGGAGGCTGGGAGGCGGCAGCTCCAGGCAGGGAGCAGCTCACAGAGCTTCGAAACGAGCTTTAGAACCTGGGTTCTGGTGGCTGCACTGCGGCCGCTCCGGCGGGCTCACAGCACGGCCCGTGCTCTGCGGGAAAACTCGGGGAATGGTGAAGCTCTTGGTAGTAGTAAAATAAAATCCTTACTAACAGTGCACTAGGAGTAAATGATTGCTTGTCGCAGGCCCAGCAGCTAGCCTTCAAGAGCAGGTCGGAGTGTTTTCTGGAAGGAAACTGTTCCCATTAGCTCAGTGCTTTGGCAATCGGTGTCTTGACTTGTTACTCATCCGGTGAACTTGACGGGGAGCTTACAGCTGGTGTAAGAGGATCAGCTGCTCGCACAGCACCTGGGGCCAGCAGGGCTCTGCCACAGCATCTGAGGCAGCTGAGGGAAAAGGCTCTGCAGCCTCTCTGGGATATACCTGTGTCTTTTGGGGGAGCAGCAGGCAAGAAGAGAACCCTGAAAGCTGGGTCCTTCATTCCCCTGACCGCGGGGCTGCAGGGTTTATGAACCCTCTCTTTCCTCAGAGACCCGAATTCACTTCCCGCTCCGCCATACGGGTTTGCACAGCACAGGCTGGAGCACTTCAAACATGGAGAAATGGGGAAAAATCAAGGGAAGGGCATTCAGTGTTTTTTTTAAATCGCAAAGATTAAATACTTTCATTAATATCTGCCAGAAATTGCTCCTAGAGACTCTGGCCCATGTCACTGTGGCCCATAACTCCGCTACGACTCTCTGCCATCTTTCCCCGAGGTGTTTACAGCTCCTTTACGCTCTCTGAGCAAACTGCAGCACGAAGCTGCAGCGAGTCTGGTGTCACCACCAAGAAACAGACTCAGTGCGTTAACAGCCACATAAAAATTTTCCTTTTTTTTCATGGAATTACCTTACCTTGTGTGAACAGCTCACTTTATGCATCACTTTTACAGTCTACACGATCTCTGAGTGCAGAAAATCTAAGGGTGTGTGGATGATGTTTTGCAACTGTTCAAAACCGAGCGTAGGATTCCAGAATTGGCAGCTAACAATGAAAAGAACATCACAAACCCAACAACGCTTTCACAGCTGCTCTTCGGTTTTCCAGTTTCTGTTGTCAATTTATTAGCAAGATCTCGCTCCGTACATTCTGACTTGAGGCTTAGGACAAATCTGGCAGGTCACGTCGTTGTTAGGACTGTAAGTTCCGGGATCGCAAACCACTGCGGAGAGAACACAGCGAGCGTGTCAGCCAGCTGCCCTCCGCCTGGGCCAGCCTGGGCCCATCACCCCCACCACGTGCCTTCCCAACGTGGGAAGCGAGATCTCTTCCTTCCTGAGCTCGCTGAGCCTGCCTCTCGCTAAACACCCCGAGCTCCAGAACCAGCAGGAGATGCTGCTTGAAAAACAGCTTCTAAAACAGCTGCGTGTTTTCTAGCAGCGCTGCCATTAAGGCAATTGTCTCTTGTTTGCACTGTATCCTGACCATAGTTGCTCACCAGTGAGCTGGAAGAAAAAAAACACAAAACCTTTCACTGCTTCCACTGACTCGATTTGGAAATGCAGTTACACCTACGAGCGTGCTAACGAACATGGCCAGCCTGTCTTCTCTTCTTAGCAGTTTTTAAAATTCTGCGATGCCAATGTCTCTCCAAAAGAGGAATGGAAATATCATCGCTTCAGACACCGATATTTACCAAATGCTCTCAGAGAAACCTGTGATCAGAGCTACCAGGCTACGCCGAAATCAATGTACTTTATATTTACCACAGCAACTGGCGCAGTTCTTGTGGGTGAGATCGTTCTTCCCAAAACCCGGTCGACAACTGTCAATGTGAATAACGGAGAAACTGTTCTCTATGTAGTGTATTTTAGGAAGAGTTTTGAACTGGTGCCTCAAGGCATACGTCTGCTTGTTGAAAAACTCTTCAATTCGACCTCTTGCCTGAAATTCAGAAGCATTGGCAGAATAAAAAATAGTCAGTTCTGTCTTGATTTAAAAATATCAGTAAATACTTTATAGTCCCAAGTTCCACACACGCTGACCTGTCACCTTAACTGGGAGCAGCCCTTTGGCTTTGTGGGGCTGAGATCAGACCCAGCGTGCAGTCTGACGGCATCGTTTAACATTCGGAAGCCAGAAAGAACAGATTTTTGAAATCAGCTACAGTAGACTTACTTTAAATCGTATTCCATTTAGCAAATCATAAATCAAAAATCCAGTTTAGAGAACTGGTAGTTGAGTATACTAATATAAATACTAATGTTTATAATTCATTATTCTTAGAACTAAATAGAAAGGAAATAATGAGCACGATTTTTTTTTTTAACTGTTTGGATCAATCTGACTTAAAACCAGTTTTTCATCCTGATTTGAATTATTTTAAATCCGTGAATCATCATTAACAATGATATTAATCCCATAAAATCTGGGTGAAGCTGGATTACCACCAGTCAAATCTGTAGGTGCTAAGGCAGAGATTTGTGTTAAATACGCAGAGAACGCTCAAGGGCGGCTGACACAGAACCTCGTGAACTCTCGCGTTTGTCAAGTCTTCGCAATCGTAAGGAACCTCGTGGCAAGCTTCTTCCCATCCTGGTGCAAAAGGATTGACTATGGGTGACGGGGAAAAAAAGGGTAAGTGTACATGGGTTGAAGAATGTACGACAATGAACTCAAATACCTCAAGCAGGAATCTTCAGGGTGATTTCAGAAAACACTGACAAATACACAAACTTTTACACAAACTTTAAACATTTACATAAACTTAAAACCTTAAAGTTTTTTTTAAAAAATTAAACCTTTTAAAAAATAAACCTTTAAAAACATTTTTAAACGTTTTTAAACCCTTTTTTAACAAAAAGGTTTTAAACTTGAAACCTTAAAACAGTTTTTTCTGTTTCTTGACTCTACTTAAGGGGGAAACAGCCACAAAACTGTCCCATAGCCCGTTGGATGGTCCCTCTTGGCACTTGATGAGAAAAGACGCAGGAGAGAATGTGGTCAGAGCATTAATGAATAATTTCCTCTCCTCAGTGATAAAACAGCTCGAAATTAGGGCAGCCATCAGGGTTGATTTAACCTCTTTTGCAAGTCAATACAACCCCATCAGTATTACCTTAAGGGAGCGCTGAGGCTCTTGTTTTTAACCTCTGTGCACTTTCCTAGAATCAGGCAAAGCCACAGAGGTCACAGGCTTGTTAAAAATCAAATAATGGAAAAAAAAAATCCGACCGTTTTCCTTTTTGTACGGAAAAAAAAAATCATGGCATCTTATCAGTTATGTCCTTTCAACAATCCTTTCCAACTGCACACCTTGAGAAGCACCATTTCTGGCTGAGGTGGTGAGAAGTACAAAGCGACACATCCACCCCATGAACTGCGCTTTAGCTCCATCTGTGGGCTAGCAAGAAAAAATACAGGGACTCCGAAAGAAGGCAGGGAAACGGCTTCTGAAGGTGTGCTCGGCTTTAGTGTATTTCAGATGATGTTTATGGTACTCTCGGGTTGTTTATAAAAATAAACGATCCCCCCAAACAAACACCGAAAGCTGTTACCTTGAAAACTAACAAAGAGTTGGTGCAGGAGGCCTTGTTTTGGCACCTTGACAGAACGGCATGTGTAGGACGACTCTACGATCTGGCACGTCAGATCAGAGATGATGTTATTCAAGATTTTCTTTAGCTCCCCAAAGAACTGGTCGTTTGCTGCCAGATCGCATTCCTCTGTAGTAAAGCGAACAAGTACCTGGTATTCGAGGTCAGCTTCCCTGTATGCTTTAAGAAAATAGTTTGTGAGTTCTGCGGCGTAATCACAGACTGAATCTTATACAGAACCTTATCGTCTGTATCAGTGTACTCTGGATCTGAAATACAGGCTCTCGTTCAAGAGTAAACAAACAAATAAAGCTTACTCATTAACCAGAACAGAACAAATTAGTCCTTGCCAGAGCTGACTCAAACAGTACCAGAGGTTTCAGTGTGAAATGTACAGGAATTTACACGCTCGTGTTACAAGGCTTTACTCCCAGGTATTAAAGCAAAGAAGGGGACTCAGAGGAGACTGCACTTGGACATGAGCTTCCATTTCAGATCCTGGCCAGCACTGGAGCTGTTGTAGTTCACTTTGTTCTTGTTAGGGGAGAGATTATTTTATTTTTTGAGTTGTCATGTATTTTTGGTAGCAGTTATTGAAAACTTTTTCTAAAACAGGGAGAAAGGGTGTGTGTGTGTGCGTGTGTATAAATATAAAAAATTTATTTTCTGTTCTGGGAGAAGTTGTTACCTAATTATTTATTTTTATCAAGCCTTGCAGTAAACGTGCATTTCACAAACCCACCGAACTATGCAGGCTATGTGTGTTAGCTTACTATAAGTTAGCAATCTTACCGTATACCATAAATTTATATGTCTCAAACACTTCTCTCTCTTCTCGTGTCATAGTTTCTAGGATTTTGTGAGAAAGAGTGCAAGTGTAGGCTCCAGACATAAACTCCTTAAAACTCATCATCATCAGCTTTCCTGTTTCTGTAAGATTCACATGCAGTTGTCCTAGAAAAGAAACAGGAAATATTTGATTACTGGAAATGTTTGGCTGCTGATGCTCATTCAGACCATTCGAAGATGAGATCTTGTACATAACGACCCTGATGTGCGATAGTCTGAAACAGTCTAAAATTTAGGACTTATTGCAAGTTTCCTTCTGTCTCAAGCACTTGAAAATTTTTAGAGGGAGAAGAGAAACACAGTCTAATATCAGAGTTCGTGGAAAAAATCTGACAAAGGACCAAGTGACTATTTGGACCCACCATCCTATTGCAGGGTGGCACCAACAGAAACAAGGAAAATATGTGATTGCACGTACGGTAATCTACTTAAGCCATTTGTGGTTGACTTTTCCCCTGGTAAACAGAAAACAGAAACTGTTTCTCTATCTCAGCATATTTTCCTGATTGCCTCCCCACTCCCTGAGGCAGAGGCTGTTTTTAAGTTTGTGAAAAAGTACGGTAAAAAGCCTGTTCGATTAGTGACTGGGGAAAAAATGGCTAAGGCAGGCAGAGTGGAAATCCTTTGTAGTCCAAACAAAGTGACTAACCTTCTAAATTTCTTCCATCTGGACCAACCCACAAATACTTGGGATCTATTACTACTTCTTGAGAACGAGCCAAATCCGTACATATTAGAAACGGGCTATTTGTAAACATCTTAACATACACGTTAACTGCAATGGAAGAGAACAAGGTAAATGGTGTGAAATGCTTATATTGAATGAAGTGACCAAAATACTGATTTCAAAAATATATTTAATGTAACGCAAAGTTTATTTTTTCATGTTTGGACTTGGAAAGCGTGAGGTTAATGTTTTATCTCAGTTTGCTCTTATTAATATTGTGGAACTGTCCAGAGCGTGGCTGGTGCTGACTGCGCGTGGGAGACACTCGAGTCCCACACAAACCATGCTGCAGGGTCACAAAAAGCACCAGATTTTGAGCCTGTTGCTGAGTGGGACCCTCATTTAGATGTTAAATTTTCCTAAGTGCTGGCAGCAGCACCACGGGACAAATATATTTCCAAGCCCACCCTCCCTCGTTCCTGTGTGCTGTCAGGATCGTGGAGTCCCCAGCGCTTGGTTGTGTGACTTCCATGTGTGTCTATACAATGATCACTGTACTTAAAATTCCATTTTAAAGCCTAGTAAGACCTAAAAAAAAAAAAAATAGATTAAAAAGACAAGTTTACCTGCACGTTTGATATTGCCATAAACATAATTACTTTCTGTTTGATCAAAAGAGTGCTGCTCTTCGCTAGGTGTGGCTCTCACTGCAGGGAAAAGGAGTATTACAGAGAAACCTAAAAGTGTCCTTGTTAACCCTTTATTCTGTGCCAGCAAGTTTCTGTCTCTTGCCTTACTCTTTCTTTCTTCCCCACACCCTTTTCTTAAAAACAAAGGGCTCTCGCTTGTTGCTGACTCGCCAGTTTTTGTTGCTTTAGTGCCCAAGCTGCAAATCTGCCCTCACACAGCAGGTTCCAACCTAGCTGAGCCTTTGGCTTTGCAAAAAGCCAATAAACTGGGTATAAAATCCAACGAGAAAGCAAAGGCTCTTCGCAGCGAGGATGAGGATGGTGCTACATGATGACTCTGGGAGGGTATCGAGCCTTCAAGCACCCGTGAGCCTTCGCCTTTTGGGAAACGGATCCTGAGCACAAGGGTTTCTGTGACGAGAGCCCCTGGGAGAGGTGAAAAATCTTTAGAATTGGCGCCGGCTTCCTCAGACAGCTCTGTTGGACAGCTGCGGTCCTCAACTTGGGTCAAGAGGGAGAAGGGTGCTGCTGGGATCCCAGTGTCCTCTCAGAAAGGGGCTTTGTCACCAATTGCTGAAGGACGGGCCCGCAAAGGACAGCGGCTCTCCACAGAGGAGCCCCCCAGCCACCCCCTGAGGAGACCGCGCCTCACAGGGGGCCCCCATGGCCGCCCCTCTGCCTTTCCCCCCTTGGTACCTCCAGTCAGAGCAACCCAGCCTGCCACCGCGACCACCACCATCCCCAGCAGGGCCCGCGGCCCCCCGCCGCCCCCCGCCATGCCGCCGCGTCCTCCCGCGCCAACGGCCTTCGCCAACCGCCCTCCACAGCCCCGGGGGGGAACGGCCCTGCCCGCCCGCCGCTTCCCGCCCTTTCCTCTCCCCTCAGCGGGGGCGGGCGGCCGCTCCTCGCCTCACCGCAGCGCCTCCGGCAGGAAGGGGGGTCCCCCAGCTCCTCGCCGGGCTGTTTTCTTCCTCACTCGCACTCTGTGCTTTTAAAAAAAAAAAAAAAATATTTAATTGTTTTTATTTCGCTTCAAAGGCCTGCAAGGTCTGGGGGCCGCTTGGCTGGTGAAGGGTGGCCCCGCTCCCCCCGCAGCGGCCTCACGCTTGAGAAACCACCACGCTGCTCTTCCACGGTGCGTGGGGAAATGTTATTTTTTTGACTCTAAGGTGGTGTTTCCAGCTGTGTGGGCAAGGGTAGGAAACTCCGGGGGGAGGAGGGAATAGGCGCGGGCCTGGGCTGTGGTGTGTGACCGCAGGGACGGCCGCCGGCGGCTGCAGCTCGGCGTTTCGAGGTGACTGCGCGCTCTGCACGCTGGTTTTCTTCAGCTGCAGGTTTCTGGAGCAAGTCATTGTGGGATGAGTGCTTTCAGGTTAAAAACAAAAAACATTCCTGCCGCTCGCTGTGAGAAAGAGTGAAAATAAGAGCTGGGTATATCCTGTTGGCTTGAAAATTAAGCTGAATGCTTAAGTACCCGGTGGTTTTTAAGACAGTTACGTGTTTTGGAAGGCTTGCTTATGGCTTTTAAAAGAAGAAATATTTTGATTCCAGAGTGAGTGTTATAAAAATTTGCAGGAAACACCCCTGAACAGGGAGAGGAGGGTACTTGCGTTTGACCACACCGCGCATCACGAGACGCTCGGGATCAGGAGCTGTGGCCAAGCCTCTGGTACCTGGCTAAATCGTATTTATTGTGCAGCCCCAGACCCTGCCAGTGTCCAAAAATGATGTCGTAGTATTTGCATAACAAATATGGAACCACCCAACGCAGGAATTACAGTTATTTTTGTAGATAGATGTAAATGTTTTAATTCAATGCTTCCATGTAAAAGAAAAAGCACATAAGTTGCAAGTTTTCTTTAATAAAGCATGCAAAAAAAAAAGTGTGAAAAAGAAGGTATCAAATTATTGATGGAAAATACTTTCACACAAGCCTGGTGGCATTTTAAATTAGTGTCATTCTCATTTCATGTCTTGCAAAGCTCCTTGCCCTACTAAATGTGTGCACTGCCTTATTATTTCACTTCTCTCTCTTTGCAGGGAAGCGGCCACAATTTCTTCTTCCTTAGACCAAGATATTAACTCTCAAGTGTTCATTTAAGGTATAAGAACTGTGTCAGGGTTTTCATTTTTAATTTCCTTGGGCTGCTTTACAGTTCATGATTAGGACCACCTCAAAAGATCCAGCGTTCCCATGTATTGAATGTTTTCAGTTTTACTCAAAGTTAACATTTCACGCTTACACCGAATAGGCAAAATGATTCAGGCTCTAACGTGTGAGCTATGAACTAGTCATATTTCAATCTGAACATTCTCTGTTCCTATGGATGTTTGTAGCGTGTTGTCACATAACTGTCCTACACAGCCCATCAGTCCCCAGCTCGTTAATTATTATGAAATCGTATCTTTTACTCTAAAGCTTTGTCTGCAGTTTTGAGTCTTTATAAACTTAGGCTCCAGATCTGTGTCTTTAGTCAAATGACTCATTCCTTTTCAAGTCTACAATATTTCTAAGTTACAGACTAATAAATTGTCATTACAGATTTGGAAGTACAAGGTCGAGAAGAAAAAGCTGGTTATCTAAGAACAGGGGGAGGATTTGAAAAGACAAAATGTGAAGTCATATATTCATGATTTTTTTTTTTTTTTGCTAACAGCTGGAAGCTCTGTTGGTAGGAAATGATAGAAGAGGAAAAAAAAATCTATTGTAAACTTGACCATGTTGTGAGTAGATATTAAAAAGGCAAATATTTTATCCTAGGAAATACGTAGAAAGCTTTCCAGGAGTACAGGGACACGTGAATGAAAATGCTGGAGACGGAAGGCTCGCTGAGGATTTTCAGCATCTTGGGGTAGTTGTTTTTCCTTTTTTTTTTTCCTCTCTGCTGTCTCTCTGGTTCTTTAGCGTTCAAAGCTGCAAACGCGAACTCGGTGTTGATGTCGAGGCACGGCAGGTACAGGCTGTTCTGCGCTGATCTGAGATCTAGGCCAGCTGTTGCCTTTTTAGGCCTTTTCTTGGTAAATAGCTCTGGGCTTTGGGTGAAACGAAATGCCATCAGTAGTGCTTAGCTTGCACATCGGGTCAGGGCTGTGTTGGTCTGGCACAGCTCATGCTTCCTCGTGAATCATAGAAGAGTTTGGGTCGAAAGGGACCCGCAAAGGTCATCTGGTGCCACCCCCGCCGTGGGCAGGGACATCCTGCACTAGGTCGGGTTGCTCCAGGCCCCATCCAAGCGCTGTGCAGAGTGAGCCTCCTTCCAGACTTCTGTCTTAAATGTGCAAAAATGTCCTTTAACGATCCCTTGAGTACTGTGGGTGAAGTTAATCTTTGCTTTAATTTATTAAACAATTTTATAACTTGATTTTTCTTCTAAATAGCAATGCCATTTTGTCAAGAAAAACATCTCGCTGAAGTTTTATTGTACTGTTATCTCATTCAACTTTAATGTACAGTCCGAGGAGCGTGATCTGTTAACGAATAATGCAAAGAAAGCAGCATTTGTTTAACAGTTGAGGCTGCATTACCATGTTTACATCATGTGTCAACAGAGCCAGGACAAATTGCACACAAAGGAAATTAAATATGTAGAAAAGAAGTTGCTCTTTCATGTGTGTGGGCATCGCAGCGCACAATTGCCGCACCAGTTCTAATAAAGGCTCAGGCTACTTGGCTCTGCAGTGTAAAATGAGTCAGAAGTCTGCCAACGCAAAATAGCTCCATGTCGCCCTGCTAAACTCTCCGTATGAATAGCTGTTGTCCTCTGAGTGACCTAACCCAAGTCATCGCAAGCTTTCCCGCGCTATTTTGGGTGCCAGCGCTTGTTTCAGGCTTGAAAGATGAAGGGCTCCCTAAAATGCTGGCTGGTGTTTTTGCCTGGCTGGCTGTGATGGGTGGAGGAGCTGTTTGTCTTGCTGGTGATGGTTTCACGGAAGGGTCTGTCGAAGGGCTCCAGAGCTGGGGAGGAGTGGTGCGTGCTGCTTGTCAGATCTGCTTGGAAGTGGAGACGTGTGTTGGATGGAAGCGTTGACCTGCCTCGAGGTGCGGCGGGCAGCTGGGGATCTGTGCCATCATCTGGCTGCGTTGGCCCAAGCACGGGCACGTGTCTGAGCCCTCGGGGCAGTGTTACTCCTGTTGGTTTATTTCCAATATTTATTTATTATGGTGAGCTGCTCCCCTTGGTCCCACTCCTGACGGCACGCCTGCCTAAGGACCTGCCGTGGCTCCTTTAGCTGTGGAGCCACCTCTGCTGGTGGGGAAGGCTCGTCTCCCATGAAGCTGAGGGATGTTTCCTCTGAAGTGGAGGGTTTCCAGTGTTTTCCTTTGGTCTCTTGGTGCGCTGTCTGAGAGCCGGCGTGCTCCCGGCCTTTGCCAGGCTGCTGGAGGAAAACGTGGCGCTGGGACTGGGTTCTGGAGATGCCCTTCGCAGCCTGATGCCATTTGTCCTCCGAACGCAGCTGGGGCTCCCTCAACCCCCCAAAACCATGTGCCTTGCCCTCGCCACCCCATGCCCCGCTGCTTTCCCTCCCGAGGGGTCCCCGCTGCTGGGGTGGGTGTCCCCGCCGAGCACCCCCGGCGAGCTCCAAAGGGGACAAGTCGCCGTGGCCGGGGCTGGGACCGGGTGGCTCCGCTGGCCGCCGCCCGGCGCCGCTCTCCGCCCGCCCAGCACCGCCGCGGGCCGGGCCGGATGTCGCGGTGCCCGCGGGAGGCGAGGCCGCTGAGGTCCCGCCACCCGCGCTGACAGTCCCCGGGCCCGGGCGGGCAGGTGGAGCCGGGAGCCGCGGCCGGAGCATGGAAGGTGAGACACGACCCCGCTCTTTCCCCGGGCTGGAGAGGGCAGAGGCGCTGCCGCTCCCCCTCTCCCCCCGCCGCCCACCCCGCTCGGGGCGCTCGCACCGGGCTCCACCTCCCGTTGCTTCCAAGCGGCTTCTTCAGCGCTTTCCGCGAACAGATTGCAGCCTCTGGAGGAGAGAGAAATCTAATCGCGTGTTGCAATTAAACAGGAAACGAACGGGGCTTTTTTTTTTTTTTTTTCCTTCCCTGCCTCTCTGTTTAATTTCAGAAACATCACAACATGATAAAGTTGGCTTTTAGAGCTGGCTTTATCTTCTGTTCGTGTTCTAGGTATTAACGAATTAAAGGGTGCCTTGGTTTCTTTCCGCGTGTAAAACGTGCGTGTAACTTCCAGAGCCAGCAAAAAAACAAATTGTGAGTTAATGTTGGCTGCAGTGTAGCTCAGTTTTGAAGAAAAGCAAAAATATGGGGGTTTTTGACCAGCCTGGCAAAGAAGCGTTGGAAAGCATCCCTTGATTTATTATTTCCGAGGTGGATGCTCTTATTTCAGCTCATTGTTTTAAGGGCTTGAGTTTAGACTCTGCTGTGTCTCAGTGACTTTTTTTTGCTATTTGAAGTCGGATGCAGTTGTCTATTTAAAAATGTGTTCTACTTTGCTAAAGGTTTTTAAGATGTTTGTATTTCAATATTTACTTGTAGAATCTGACTTACTTGAGACTATCACTGCTTGAGAGGGGTAACGACTGTTTTGAAAGGAATGGGTTTGGTGGCAGTTTGGCGTTTAAAAATGCAGCCTCATTTTCTTCATCAAGTCAGGTCCACAGTGTGTCTTTTGTGGGAGAAGAAAGCTCTGTAGGTGTAGCATTAATTTTAATCTGTCATTAGGAAATGATCATGCTTGTGCCACTACAACTGAGATTATCTGAGGAGTCTCCTTTTTGTGTTCCTATTTCTCATACACTTAAAGCTAACATGCAAGTAGTCCTTCAGGTTTTATTTCTCTGTGTGGGGATTATGAGCATCAGTTAATGTGCCTGAGTTTATGTTCGGGATGAAGTTAATGTCAAATTGTTATCCTGGGTTCTCTCTGGATACAGTAGGAACCGAGTGTCTCTGTTTTTGGGGGATTTGGGAACATCTCTGTTCCCCTGGATTCAATGGGGAACTTGCCGTTGAGGACAAAGGGGTAACATCCTGTCCTCGATTTTCTGTGCTGTGTGAGGGGGTCAGTGTGGGCACTGACTGGGAGACGGGCCCTGGCAGGGGTAGAGGTTTGAGACCTGGGTCTGGGAAGCCAAAGTCTGTCTACTGGTTTGTTTTTGCAAAGATCACAAGGACCGACCTCGTGCTGCCATTTCCATTTGCTGTACTGGGGTGAACACGTTGGATCACTAGGAGGTACTCTGCTGTTTTCAGAAGGTCGTATGCTACAATACGAGAAAAATATTATCCTCAGCTACCCACTGCTGATCAGGATTTTTTCTCAAAATGACACGTGCACTTAAATTTCAAACATTACATAGCGCTCGAGAGCGGCGAAGTGTTAGAGACCCTGTTGTTAAAAGGGTGAGGAGCTGATGTGGTCCAGGTGCCTTCTTCAGAAAGCCGTTGAGACGCTAAATGCTGCAGAAGGCCGCTCAGGGGGGAAATCGGGCTTTCTGCCCTTAAAGCACAGTGTGGGCTGCAGGTGAACAGCGTGCCGGGGTGGAAGGGGCTGACTGCTGTGCGCAGCAAAGGCACTGACTCGCTGCGAGCCTTTAGGGACGAGGCTGTGGGAGTCGGACCTGCAGAGCAGGGGCCAAGAATGGGGGGGGTTTTATTTTGCCTTGCTTGCGCCTCTTGAGATGGCGCAAAAACAAGGAAATGAGCTGTGTTTGCTCCATGTGCTGCCATAGAAGGACTAAGAGCGTCCGGGATTTAAAATGATGTCCCCGTCGCAGTGTGGTTGGGTTGAAAAACACAGCTGGCAGTAAAAAGGCAACGTTCTGGTTTTGACTTTGGAGGCAAACAGGTAAGATTATAATAATTCATGACATAGCCCCTGTTCTGTTGCCTGCAGCTGTGCTGCTGTTAGAAGGGTATTAGTGATATAATTTATTTGAAAAAAAAACTTTGGGTTAAAATACATGTAGGCTGTTTTGTTGCTTCTATTAACTGGGCAAATACCAGGATAAACCATTAATACAGTTGTGTATTCAAATGCTGTAACACTTTTTTAGCAAGCTATTTGAATATTTCTGCTCACTTTGGCTATTGGTGTCGAACACGGGATGGCTAAGGATTGGTTTCGAAGGCACATGAATTTTACTTCTGCTTTGTAAACGAACAGGCGTCAGCTGCAGCACACACAAGTGTCTTCTTTCCGTGCACCCTAGTCAGTGGAGCTCTTTGAAGCTTGGGAAGACTAACGTGGTCTGTAAGTGATTTCCCGTGTTGTGCTTTTCTGAACGTTCTTTGTACAGAATGAGGGATGGAAGATACCTAGAGCTTTTCCTTCTAGGTAACACAGTAGATCTGGTTTAAAATATTTTATTTGGGAAAGAGACCTGAGGTTAAATATTAAGAGACCACAAAGGCTGTAAAAAGCCACTTGAGACTAATATGGTAAAGAAACCTTGTGCTGATGAGAGGATGTTGGAGGCTTGAAAGTGATACAAAGACTCTGGGATATTTCTCAACAGAAAAGAGAAACGTTACACGATGTGTCGTTGCTCTTATCTCTTCAGAAGGATGGTACTGCCCAGCAGTGGACAGGAACCTGCTCTGCTCAACAAAATGTAAATAAATGCGCAGAGGTGATCTCAAAAATTAAATAGATGAGTGTGGGAGGGATGGCTGACCGGGTCCTGCGAGGCTGTGGCGTGGTTCGGGCAGTACCCTTCTCTACCGAGTTATCCTCCAGCTGCAGCGAGAGCAGAACGGACTGTTGGGGGTGTTGCACCATATATATATATATATAATGTATATATATACACACGTACAGCAGCTCGTGCTGGAGCGATTTGCACAATAAGCTGCAGCAGTGTCGCATCCTTAGCAGAGTGATGTGCTCAGGAGATGTCCTGAGGAATGCAGCGGTTTCTGAAACAATCTGTTTGTACAGGACTATGTGCAGAATCGTATGACTTGAAGCAGCCGCGTAGGGGCTCGAATTCTTTGTTTCAAGACCTCCTGGCAACCCCAGGGGAAGGCAGAATTGCTGCAGTTTCCAAGCCACACCTCTCCCCCAGCCAGCAGGCACCTTTTTTGCTTCATTCTGGTGCTTTCACCAGTTCAGTGCTTTGTCACCCTAATGGGGCAGCTGTGCAGGATTTCTGGGTGTCATTAAAATCGAATTCAGGTGCTGCGGAATACAGAATGGGAATTTCATTGTCTTGCCCAAAGCTTGATTATTTGCACAATTACAAGGGTTTGTGTAACATAAGTATCTCCTTTATTACAATGTAAAATTAAAATCAGTGTTAGAGAGAATTTTGTTCACGTACCGTGTTTTTACTGATGTTTCACCATCATTATTAGCAGTAGAAATTGGTCCGTTTGCTTCTTTGTGTCTCACTTTTCCCGGCAGGATAAAATGAAACAGACAAACGATCTGTTGGGGTTTAGAACCGTAACTGTGGAGTTCCTTGATTTTATTTATTTATTTTAAAAGTATAGATTTAGTAAATATTTGAACTTTTCCTGTTAATTCTGTGACTCTGCTTATGACACAAGCTAAGGCAATGCTCTTAGCGCTAATAAAAGACACTTAATGAAGAGCCTGCGTTCATCCTAAATTTACATGAAGGCATAGGAGCTCTGATTTAATTTTAGGAGACGTTTCATAAATGCTTATAGCTTAACAAGTTCTCTCCAGTCAGGAGCTACACCCTGAAGAGCTCAGGCCACTGCTGGATGGCGGAACATTTTAAAAAAATCTTTGTTGGATAGTTGCTTTTTTGGATATTGCTTTTTTTTTTTTTTTTTTTTTTTTTTTCTCTGAGTTTGCCTTTATTTTGCTGGAGGCTTCAGCCCGTCCTCTCCTCGTGCAGTTTTTTGGATAGCTTCATCTGATACTAGGCTTCTCTGCTGCAGAGTTAACCAAGCTTTATATTTTGACGTTGCAGAGACCACAAAAATGTTCCATGTGCAGTGGTGGTAAAGATAGATAATTACGGGGTAAATGTCACTGGTGGTTAACACCTCACGGCCACTGCGTGTGCGTTTCTGTTATGTAACTGCCAGGAATGAATTTCACGAGTCCTGGAGCTATCATTTTTTTGTGTTCAAAGATAAAATGATAAAAAATTTTCTGGTATGTTAAAAAAAAAAAAAGGGAAAAAAAGCTAGAGGAAAGAAAGGAGGAAGGAAGCAGGTAGCTGTGAGACTGTTGAGAAAATCAACCCTCATATCAGTGAAATCTCAAGACTGAGTAAAGGCTTATCTGGCCAGGCCAGGTCTGTGCCCCCAGTTTGGCTCGCCAGCCTAAATTTGGGCACTGGGTGGGAGATGTGAATACCTGCGGCTCATGCTGCTTGAGGAGTGGCCTGCTGGGTGCTCAGCACCCGGGGAAACCTCTGAAAGTTTGTAAAAATTCCTGATGTTTGATCCCTGCAAGAATTTCTAAATGGGAATCAGACTCGCATTCCAAGGAAAACCAGGTAGATCTTGTGAAGATAAGAGGGTTTGCCCTTTGTGTTGGAAAAGGAATGTAAAAATATCTTGTGCTTTGTGCACTATAGGTCCTCGCTTCATAGAAAGTTGCTACGGCTGTGCTGTGCTGCCAGGTGCAAAGTGAGATGTTAAATTGAAAGTGTAAGTTCTTCTGTTAGAAAATAGTACTTGGTCCCTTTTCTGGGCATGTGCCAGCGCTCAAGATATGAAGAAGTTGTACAATGCAACCTAGTGATTATTTGGTGTTTGTTTTCTTTGAGAATTTTGCTTTTTCAGTTTTGCTTTCGGTCGAGAAACGGGATTTATAAGATTATAACAACTGTCACGAGTGGTTCTAAGTATTAAGCAACTCGACTGCTTTTCTGTCTCTGCAGGTTCGCAGGCAGGTATGGACCTCAGTCATCCCCAGGAACAGCCCGTGGCTGCAGGTACTGTGCTGTTCAAGTTACGTTCTTTCACCCTCTCTTGAAAAGTTTAAATTTAAATGGAGAAAAATACATGAATTGCAGGTTGTTTAGGTTCCCAGGACACTAAATAGCACAGTCCCAAATGGAAAGATGGGTGTTAAAGGCAAAAAGTAAATTCTGGAACTGAAATAAAACCCTGGAAGTTCAATATAATGCTGGAAAATGATACTAAAGGGAAAAAAAGTAGGAGAGGAAATGTTTTCACAGGAAAGCTGGAAGTTTTGATTAGGGAAGCAAGAATAATAGGATTCTTTTGATTGACTGCATTTCTGAAAATGCAAAAACAAACCTCTTGTGTGAGTTGGACAGTGTTTTACTTGTTAATAAAAAATAAAACTTTTTTCAGATCCAATGTAATATTTAGCTTGAGAAGGATTGGGATTTTTACTATCCAATGTTAATAAGTTAAACAATTTTAACAGCATTTTCACAATGCTGTGAGCTTTAAAAATTCACAGGATTGTTGAAAGAAAACAGCATCAGTTCTTAAAACAAAATACTGATTTGAAATTTACAGAAGTATGCATAATGCTGAGTTGGTCTGTATTGAGGATTTCATGAGACTGTATGTTTGAAAAACTTCACCCAAAGGAATTTCACTGTAGTTACACATTTGGCTTTATCTGAGAAGAGAGGCTTGGATTTCTGGGATGTACTGCTGCCACGGTGACCAGCAGAAAGCTTACTGATGAAGTTTATAATGTTTAAAAAGACATACGTGAAGTCAGCAGAGGAGCACAAGTGGGTTCAAAGAGGCTTCCGATTAAATGTGCTCGAGCAGTTTCCTGGCCTAAGGCCAGGATGATTAATATTTTGCCCAAATGAACAGAGTGGAGTTGTGATTCCTTTTCCACGCTCTGAAGAGCTTGCTCACCTGCCAGCAGCAGGTATCAGAGCACATGTGATAGATAGAGTCACATATACCGGACAGATAGAGGTACATATACCGGGTTTTATTCCTGTTTTGTTGTCATTTAGAACAACTTCCAGAATAATTAAATTGGAGCAAAACTTAAAGGTGTGCACTCTGTGGGATAGCTTGTGTCTGACTTTGGGAAGCAAATCCATTCAGCTGGACTGCAACCAGTGCATCCATCGGATTCTTTGTGGGCATTGCGGACAGAGTGGGGAGTTTGCAGATACTTTGAGACAATCACTTGGAAATATTCTTGGAGTTAACTATTGTTTTTGTTGGGTTTTGGGTTTGTTGTTTTTTTTTCAGAAGGACAGGAGGTTTTGACAGACTGTAATCTGAACAAATCCCAGGAAATGGAAAATATAGATAATGTGGAAGATATGAAGGAACACAATCAGTCTAATGAAGAAGCAGGAGGTAAAGTGCAGACTGAATTCTGACAAATAATAGTTATATTTTGTCCTTTTATTAATCTGATTACCCTACGAGAGTGCTTAAAAAGTTTGTTCAGGATCGTGGCTCTGGCTTTCCTGCATGTCTGTAAAAGGAACAAGAACACAATTAGTTCAGAGCATGTCAGCGTGCTCTAGAGGAGGAGCAACTGTTTGCTGCCAGGGAACCTCACGTGTGTTTTATAACAGTCACTTTCACAGGATCTGCGAAATATGGAGAGCAAGATAAAAAAGCATGTGTGTATGGTGAGCTCCTCTAGTGTGTGTTGTAGCATACGAATTCCTAAAGTAGTCTGCGTGCGACAAAGGTGTGTGTTAGGACTGCACTTCTCATTGGTGGGATTAAGTTACTCTGAGATCTGAAAAATAACTTGGGATTTATTTTTTTTTTTGGAAAGAAAGGACAGGTTACCTCAAATTCATAGGACAGCTCAGCCCTGTTGAATTTAAAGTAACCCTCCGCTCACTGTGGGAGGACAGAAGGTTGGTCAGTTTACAGCGCTCATTGTTTAGTTTGGACAGTAAACCCTTCCTATACAACTCTGAAAGAAGACACAGGTACAAATAAAATACTAAACCAGTATGCACTGCTTTTAATTTAAGAGGTCCTACATAAATGCATATTTCTGTGTATATTTAAGCTCTCTTAATAGATAAATACATAAAAGAAGCAGCTCCTGGACTTGGCAATCTTGCAGGCCCTTGGAGTTCAGGGTTTGTGTATGTGTACATGACACAGACGTAGAGCAAGAGACTTTGAGCTTCTAGATTAAGGAAGAAGCTCATAAACTGAAATCACAGCGCTAATAAACATTCCTGCCAGCGAGCTGAGCGTGTTCATTTATGCCAGCTCTCAACCACAAACAGTGAAAAATGCTGCCTGGCAGAGGATGTGGTATACATCTGCTGGGGAAACGACAGACATTGTTTTACCAGTTTCACGCTGCCTTTCAAGTACTGCATGTCCATGGCAGCACAGCAGTGCCAAGGCAAACGGTGTCTGTGGCTTTGGGTAGTACTTCTGAGGTAGTGTCGACTTATCACATGAATCGAGTCAATCACTAGAGACTTGTCTCTGTTTTGGTTGCCTGGGTAGCCTTGGTTGTTCCCTGTAACATAGATGTGATGTTGTTTTGGACTAAAACAAGATGTTCAGATGTTAAACTTCTCCGTTATTGAACCTGTACCTATTTATTAACAAAGTGCAAACAGCACAAAGCACTCCCTTGGGTGCTGCGCTAGTACAGGAGTCCGTGAGGAGGGTGACATTCATCTCGCTTGGGTATCTGCAGCACCCTTGTCTAGAACGGTGCTGGTGTCTGGTCTTTCTGGACAGTCGATGGAGGGAGCACGCAGGTTTTCTGACCAGTGAAAGAATTAAATTCCTCATGTCCCCAGAGTAGCTGCTGCCTAGCAGGGCTCCGTTTATAGTCGGTGGGGAGTAGTTTATTATAGATGGTGGTGTAGAACCTAGCTTGGGCAGGTGGCTTCTGCTCTGCTTACCCTAAAAAGAGAAGCTTAGTGTTTTTATCCACAGAATGTGGAAGGCTTGAGCCTTTTCTGCATCCAAAACGTCTGATCTCTCTCTGATCCCACAGCACATAAAATATTCACAGACTGACTCCAGCTATTTGTCCATCCCATGTGCCGTTTCCCCTCGCACTAGTGGAATTAGGATTTCTTCCTAAAGCCCAGCACCAGTTCGGTTGCTGTTGGATCCTACAGTTCACAAATGACCTTAGCTTTCGTGTCCTGCTGACTGTATGAGAGTAGCAGTGACGTTAGTCACCGAGCCGTCCTTGTGGGTCAGTAACCGCCTGTCTGCTGGGTAAGAGAAACCACACTGACACTGCTGCCCTGGTGGGAGTGTTATCTTTCGGGGATCGCGAACCCTGGTAAAAATGAATATACAGTATTCTCTAGAATCGCAGAGTAGAAATATCGTCAGTATCAGCAGTGGCTCTTGGGAAATGGATTATGTCCTGCCTCCACCTGAAAAGTCTGTCTTATAAAAACAAAGCTCTATCTGGCACTCCTCCAGAGTGATCGCTAATACCCTCGTTACATACCAGATTTAAAGAGAAATAATGAAAAATGTTTGTGGTTTTCTTAAATGTTAATCATGGTGTCCATGATCCATCCCTTTTGCGAGTGAGCAGTTCCCCTTCAGTACCTTCACTGCTCATTGTTTCTGATAGCCTGCAACACAGAAAACTCTTTTCTTTTCTTTTTTTTTTTTTTTAATCCTGAAGCCCTGCCTGATCCATGCCCACGGGTTTGTTCCATCTGCTGAAGGCCACCATGAGAACATGAGGCCACTGACTCATAGAGTGAGATCAGGCGTTTGATAGCCTGCTTTCCGCTGCCTTAACACGTCTGTAACATGTTTTTCCTCGGTACAATTATGTCTGGTTTTTCCCTGTTTCGTCAAGCATTCATAGTAAGTAGTAATCTTCCAGTTTCTTGGACTGTGCGTTGTTTGTGAATGGTGATTAATGGTGCCACTCCGAACACGTTTATGTTAGCTCTGCAGGAGGTGGTACTGCGGTCCTGCAGAAACTTCATACGGGCACTGAGTGAACTAGTGTACGGGGCTGAAACTCCACCGCGACTGGTGCTCTTTTGGTATAAGAAAATCCACTCTTTTAGCAAACTCTTCCACATTCGTACTTCTCCGGGCACGTGCAAACACACCGGCTGACGTGTTGTTCCTTATATCTGTGTCGTAGCTGACGAAGGTGAGCTGGCATTCGATGAAAACAATTTGACCTGTCCCATTACAAATTTGTCCCTGCCCATGGCAGGGGGGTTGGAACTTTATGATCTTTAAGGTCCCTTCCAACCCAAACCATTCTATGATTCTATGATTCTATGATTCTATGATTCTATGATTCTATGATTCTATGATTCTATGATTCTATGATTCTATGATTCTATGATTCTATGATTCTATGATTCTATGA
>WKFP01013592.1:3859-21768 GCA_011057875.1 Pterocles orientalis | reverse complement strand
TTTTTTTTTTTTTTTTTTTTTTTTTGGAAGAGAGACTCTGTTGAAAGCTGCTTTCAGCAACTGGCAATAATTTTTCCTTAGAGGGATGGAAACGGATGCTCATTTTGAAGGAGTCTTGATAGCAAGATCACCCTCGCTCTCCCAGACGTGAGGTTGGCAGCAGAAGGTACCCGCAGGGGAAACTGGTTCAGGGGCAGCAGGGCTCCCCAGGACGTGCAGCGGAGCCAGCGCTGAAGAAGGTGCAGAGAAGAGTGGCCCCTTTGTGGTGAATCTAGATCCCCCCGTGACCCTCCGAGCAAACCCCCGAACCCGCCTGAGCTCTGCTGGGACCAGGGCAGTCAGTCCCCATCCCAAACTCTAAAACCTGCCTGGGACAGGGGGCTCAAACCACACACTACGGGGGGAAAAGCCATCCTTCTGAGGGTGTCATCGTCTCGGGAGAGCACCAGGAGGGACCTCGGAGTTGACTGCAGGTTCTTGCAGAGGATGAAGAAATTATCACCCGCCTCTTTCTTCTGCCTCACTTCAACCCAAAGAAAGACAGATTGTCTGGGCTCAGTGTGAACGTTTAGGATAGAGGAGAGATTTTATCGCCAAAATATAGTTGAAGATTTTGATTTCATTGAACGTATTGGTTGCCAGATCTTTATTTTTCGGTGCTGCTTTTATGTTGCCACCTCATTTTTGCTGTCACCCATTGTTTGTTCTCGGCATTGATGTGGTTTGTTACTCAGAACCAGAGCTGATACACATTCAGCAGTCCACGTTCTGTGCTTTGGAGAAAGGACAAGTGATTCAGTGCCATATTTAACTGTCTAACCCTCGGTTCGAGAGAGGAGCAGGTGGCCATGAGAACAACACTTTCAGACAGGAAACTCTGTATTTTATCTCTTGGTGCTTTCCTTCGCTTGGTAGCTTGAGGCACAACTCGAGTTTGAGCCGTAGCCCAGCTCGTGTTGGGATGGAAAAGTCAGCTCCAAGCAGAAACAAGCTGTCCTGTCGGCTAGCGAGGATTTTAGTGCAAATGCTGGTGATGCTGGAGTTCGTAGTGGAAAGGAAATTCAGCAGCATAAATTGGGGATCATCCGCTGTTTATATGCTGTGACCAATTTGTTTGTATTTTCACATGGGAGAATTATCGTCAGTTATTGGCTCCTTGTTACGTTCTCCTCTTGCCATGAAATTGCGTTCGTTTGGCAACGTCTTTGGGTTTCTCTGGAGTTCTGAGGTGTGGGAATAAGTATTTTCTTTTGAATCCCTGTAATTGCACGAGGAGTTTGTCCTGTATGATACTTCTGTAATCTGCAGAAGGAAATTATCCATCAAAGGTAATTAACAGGCAGGTCAATATTTTTAAGGGTTGTCTCGCTGTGAACATCATTGAGTGTACACGACCCGTGGAGATTCACGTCTCAACTGCATTTCTTCACCTTTTGTTTAAGTAAAACGTGTAGGAAGATTGATAATGTACTTTTATGTGATTTTTGCTGAGTTTTTTCCTAAGATTGTGCCTAAGATGAGTGTTTTTCACTTTTGTGCTTTGTTTTACCTGCAGATGATGTGGTTAAAGTGAAAGGTGAATACAGTGAAAGAGAGGAGAGTGCTTTAAATTCAGAGCCTATGGAAAACCCAGAAGAATCCGAAATGCCCTACACCTACCCCCGAGAATATAACGAATATGAAAGCATTAAGCTGGAAAGACATTCTGGTTCATACGACAACGTCAGGCCAGCTAGTGGAAAAATGAATTGTGATATCTGCGGATTAGCCTGCATTAGCCTCAATGTTCTGATGGTTCATAAGCGTAGCCACACGGGTAAATATCCCCATGTTATTCTTGTAACAGATGAATACTGAAAAGATAATAATTTGTCATCTAGACCGTTTTTTTTTAAAAAAGATACCAAAAATCGGGATTGCCTTGTTCTGTCCTTGGCACCACGCGTGATTTCAAGCAAGTCACACACTTTTCTGTGCCTCGCTTCACCCACCTTTCTTCTTCTCAGGGTTGAAAGTTAGTAAAAGCACGTTTGTGAGGCATTTTAAGAATTTTGGATGAAAGGCACTATGTAATTTAAGTATTTCAGGCACAAAACACAAGTCAGACTGGTTTTGTGCTGCTGTTTCCAGTCTATTTGTGCTACACTTCAGCAACAAACCAATGAGCCTCTTGGGTTTCGACCTGCAGTAAGATAAGGCTTTTTTTTTTTTTTTTTTTTTATTGCTAGCTTCTTGAATCAGCCTCCTCCAGAACGCTTATTTCCATGGAAAAACCGCCGAGTGTGTTCCGTAGTCGTAGACGTGTTACAAGCTCTGACACCAGAGCTGCACCGAACTCCCACCGAAGCCAGCGGAAGGGCTGCGTGTGTTTCTGTAGAAAGAAATTGATCCAGTTTCTCATTCTTTCCCCTTCCAAAAAGGAAAGGGCGTGAGGATAGCATGATACCCACGTAACCATTAAATGTCCTTTTTTGTATGTCATTTTAAGGTGAACGGCCATTCCAGTGTAATCAGTGCGGAGCTTCCTTTACTCAGAAGGGTAACCTCCTCCGCCACATTAAACTACACACAGGGGAAAAACCTTTTAAATGTCATCTTTGCAGTTATGCCTGCCAGAGGAGGGATGCGCTAACGGGTCACTTAAGGACACATTCTGGTAAGTGACTTCAAAGACACTTCATGTGTTTTAGATGTGTGTCACTAGGACACCGGGCGTGGAAAGGGAGCCAGCAGCGTGTGCTCGGCCGGTCTGTTTGAGAGCTGACAACCAGCAGTGACCGCCCCCGGTGCGAGCTCGGGGCTCGGCTCTGCTCTTGGTGCCCAGGGAAAGCCGCTGTCACAGCTGTGTGCCGCGAGACACGGCCAGCCTCCAACCCTCCTCGCACAACGCAGCTCCGCGGTGTTTCCAGATGAGTGGAGGCAGCTGTGCCAGCCCTGAGCTGGGCAGAGACGCTGGGGCTTCCGTTCCCGTCCCGAGCTGTTAGGACAGCTCTAGGAGCACAGCCCCGGGCAGCCGGTGAGCAGCTCGCTGCTGTGTAGTGCCTTTCATCTGAATGTCTTAACGTGCTGAGCAAACGCCAGGGGCTTTTCTCGAGGCTGGTGGGGTGTTCCCTCCGGTTTACAGATGGGAGAAGTGGAGGCACAGAGCTGAGGTGACTTGGATAACGAGCTGGTGTAAATTGGTTAATCTGAGTTCCCCCCATTCTGCGAGAGCCAGGCTGTGCTTGCTCTCTGTGTCCTGTGTCACCCAGGGGCTGAGGATGAGAACATTTATTCTAAATGATAGATGTTATCTCTGCACTGCACTTTACAGGAAAAAAAAAAAGTTCACCCTTACAAAGAATCAAAGTTAAAAATGAGATTCTCTGACAGAGATTCTGATTTAATCAAGACCCAGCACAGTGGTGGTGACTGTCCCCCGCCAGCACAATGCTGAAACCACCGTGCTTCAAACACAGCGTGTGCTTATGGTGACTGAAGTTTCCCAGAGCTGGTTTGTTAAACAGAATAAAGAGAATCTCGTCAAGTGCATCACGTAACTCAGCGAACGGTTGCCCTGGCGGGAGGGAGGGTGGTCCTTCTGCAGGGTGTGCAGCGCGAGGATGGTTATATTGGCGCTGTACAGGGATGATGATGTGTGGGGTGTGCTCCAGGATGTCTGCTCACAGAACAGTAACGAGAGAACTCGGGGAGTGCTCCCAGTCCGTGTGGTGTGAGGCACTGGGAAAGGCCGTGTGGGCATCGTGGGAATCAAGCTGGTTTGCTTCAGCTTGAATGAATTGGGATCAACTTTACAGCAGGTGCCTTTGGAAGTGAAATGAACCTCACGTGTGGTTTTGGTTTGGTTTAGCTTCATCAGTTTGATGAAATCCTGGCCAAATTCTGTGCAGACAGGCCCCAGGTCAGGCAGTTAGACCGGTTGCAGTCCCGGTGTAGCAGCGGGTAGTGTTGGTTGTCCCCGGGGAAGTTACACCAGGAAAAGCTGTCAGCTGGAGCGGGGCTGCAGGAACCTGAGCTCCTGGGACCAGCGGCTGATTGTAAGTCTGAGTCCTCTTCTGGTGCTGAGCTTAGGGGCTGGAGAGGGCCCTGCAGGAACTCTGTGTCCAGGGGGTTCCACCCTTACGTAACCCCGATTTTGTGATGATCACGGTGCCCGTGAACGTAACAGCAATGTAAAGCATTTTCCACGAGCTGTGTGTGCTGTTGTAACTGTGCACTGGGATGTCCGTTGTCTCTGGGTTACTGCATACCGTGCTCTTGTTTTCTAGTGGAGAAGCCTTACAAGTGCGAGTTCTGTGGAAGGAGCTACAAGCAAAGGAGCTCGTTAGAGGAGCACAAGGAGCGGTGCCGCACTTATCTGCAGAATGCCGGCATGTGCGAGGCTGGTGAGTTTGGCACCTTACGGCGGGTTTGGGTGGTTTTGGTACGTTGAGGTGCTTAAAAAAGGGGCATCTGGTGAGCTGTGAATTCACAGCCCTGGAGATCCCAGAGATCAGCTCAGGAGGCAGTGAGAGGAGAGGGACTTCTTCGAGTGCAGGGCTGTCTTGGGAAAAGGCTGAAGGTAAAACGCAAGAAATCGCAGTTTTTCTTATTTTCCCTTTCACAGTGTCAGTGCTGCAGTTTTGATAACACTTTGGTGGAAAAGAGCTGCCGTAATCTTTGAGCCTGCTTCACCTGAATGTTTCAAATCCTAAAACGAACTTGTGTGATCTAAGTCTCTCGGTGTGCCAGTAAGGCAGGAAAGAATCACTTTTCCCATTCAGAGTCAGGGAGTGGTTGTGACGTCCCAAAGGATTACATGACTAATCCGAAGCAGAGCTGAGCCTTCAATTTCAGAATTCAGGTTCCCACTCTTGCAGCCTTAAAACAACAAACAAACAATAACTTTAAGGACTCCAGCTTCCCAGTTTTGTGAATTCCAAACAGAATTTTCTTTTCAAGGGAAGGGTTAAACTGAGTTTTCAGAGAAGAAACTAAAATGTAAAAATATACTTAAAGAGATGACAATGTTTACCAAGGCTCTTTAATAATTAAGAAAAATAAATTGTGTTTAGTGAAATGATCACGGAGCAGAGGTTCTGCAGGCACCGTGGCAAGCCGGGCTGGAAGCCGGTGTGCAGACGCGTTGCTGTGTGGTGATAACCGCGTGGGTCCAAGAGTCCTTACGCCGTGCAGAGCGAGTAGGTCGGTGTGTCAGGCTTAATGACACACGCACACCCCAAAAACTGCCATCAATGACGAGTTAAAGAAGTTAGAGTTTTATAGTTTTTCATGGCCTCTATCCTCTTTTCAGCAAAGGACGTGTTTTTAGAGTATTACCAAAAGCATGCGGCTATCGGAACCCCAGCAGGTTTTGGTTTTCGTGAGAACTCGTGTATATTGTGAGCGTGGTTTTGTGTTACAGCCTCTACTCCCATGATGGCAATCACTCCGAGGTGTCCACCACGTGAAAATGGAAAGCATGATACCTACTATAGATTTCTGCTTTTAAATGATTCTCGTGGCTTGAATTCATTTCAGAATAGCAACATTTTGCTGCTCCGGAATCTGCCAAGTCGTTCTCACTGCAGTGTACAGTGTGCCTTTGACCGGTCACGGAGGAAATGTAAATTTCCAGTACGCCGCGATGTGGCTGCACCCTCTGCCTTTAAGACCTTCGCACTTTGAAAAATATTGCAGTGTTTTCAGTGGAGTAGTAAGCTGTATGAAAAACAGGAACCCCGGTCTTGCCGAGGTGTTTCCATTCCACTCTCTGGTATCAGCACGGCGGCAGGCGACAGACTCAGAGGAGGGAAGGCTGTAAGGGCGCTCAGGAGGTCATTCAGTGCATTTGATTTGGTTTTTTCCTCCCAAGTGTAGCATTTTGCACTTTACGTTTGGTGAACATCGACTTTTGATTTCTGCCCATTTTCCTACTTACCCGCATCACTGAATTTTGGTCCTCTTGTCTGAAGTCCTGGTTTCTGGGGTGAAACCATCTTAAATGCAAGTATGCTCTCTGTGCCACCATCCAATAATTAATTCAAATATTAAAACCCGTCAGGACCACTCTTTAGCAGGAGGTTTGCGTGTTCCGAACGAAGCAGTGTGGAAGCATTTCTGAAAGCAAGGTTTAATGTAGCGACACTGTCGGAGCGTTGCTCGGTCCCCGATAACCATCTCTGGTGACACCGTTCTCGGTGCACAGCAACCCACCTCGCTGCTCCACTCTCCATTATTTACTGACCACAAAGAGATGCTACAGGAAGCAATGCCTCTAATTTGAGCTCTGCTTTGTACTGTAGGGTTTTGTTAGCCATGCCCGCATGTTCTAAAAATTCTGCTCGCATTGACGGTGCGACAGAAACCACACCATGGAAACAGCTCGGTGCAGGCTGCATGGTCGTGTGCTCGCGCTCTGGGCTGGAAGAAGAGTATCCGCTCCCTGTACAGCTACAGGACGGCACGATGGCAGGGTGACAGCCCTGTTTCAGAGGGGTGGCTCGTCACCCAGCGAGTGCAAGAAAACATAACTAGTGGCTCATAATGGATAAATTGCATTTGCACAAAAATTTTCTTCTGGAAACGTTTGATAAACGTGAGATCACAGGTGGAATGGACACACCAGTGAGGCAGGCAGCAGGACGGGGAATCACCGCAGGGACATCACAGGCGGTGGTCAGGGAAGGCCGTTATCAGTGATTTATTTGGTCTGCAGAGTTTCTTTCAGCATCCTCAGAGCTTTTGCTGTTTCCTGGCCGTGTAGTTGAACCAGCAGAAGCGTTTAGCTCGGAGGACACATCGAGATGACAGGTTCTGCCTACCTCACCCTCCCTCCATAGCTCCCATTTGATCTGGTGTTTTGTCTCACTTTGTGTAAACAGCTCCGGAGTGTCTTGGTATTTCCTGCTGGAAGCAGGTGCATTCTAGCAGTTGATGAATATATTTATGTCAGTCTCTAAACATAAAGAGTAATTTGGAACAGAAACCGGCCCAGAAAAGCAGAATGCGGTTACCTTTAGGGGGCTGGGCGCGCCCGCCCGCCCGGCTCTGGTTATCTCGCACGTCCCGGAGGAGACGGGAGCGAGCCCTGGTATCCCAGCCGTCCCGAGGCAGGTTTGCAGCCAGTGTTTGTGGCGTCGAGCACTTATGAAGCACTTTAATGTTCAAAATGCTGAACAAACATTAACAAATGGTTCTGGCTGAGGTTTGGTGAGTCATGGTTTGTGCTGACTGAAACTCGCACACGGTCAATAACAGCGGCAGTAAACAAGTGAGGAGGGACTGGCTCGGAGATGTACAGGGAAATGCTGCACACGGGGCTCCGCGGGGATGATACGGCGTTTTTACCGCCTGCTGGACTTAGCAAACTCCAGTTTAAGTCCAATGCCTAATAAATCGACATTTATTGGGACTGAAATGACTTGTATCACCTTCCTGCAGCATTCCTCCTCTCTGCAGACTGTGCTGCACACATTCAGGGTGTTAGCGCAGCGGTACAACAGCCCAGCAGCCGGGAGTCTGCCACGGTGAGATCTGACCTCCTGTGTGCCCTTGGGACAGTAAATCACCCTCCTTGTCCTCATTTTCCTCTGCTTGGCTACCAGCTCTCAGAGGCAGGGGCAGGCTCTGAGAACGTGTCCGGCTGTCACCACGGTGTCCTTAGTGCTGAAACCCTCGGTGCCGCTTTTTAACGTGACAGTGCCACGACCGATAGTCGCTCTTCAGGCGAGAGCGAGGTTTCTGGGGGGAAGCCGCAGCAGTTACGTTCGGTATTAGTCTGGTGGTAGCGAGATGAGGTGGCGGTCCTTCAGCTCGGCTGATCCAGCTCGAAGCCTCTGCAGCCTCCGGGAGGTGCGAGCAAGCAGCAGTTTCCGTGAAATGCCGGGCGCCGGGTAGCACCGCTGGGAAGCGGTGAGATCCTGACAGCAGGCGGTGGCCCAGCCTCAAGGAGGTGATGGTGGGGCACATGCACTTTTCCTAAAATGAGAAATTCTGAAGGTTGTAATGGGCTTTAAAACACCCAATGCTAGTGCTTGCCTGTGTGCCAGAAAGAAAATAATAAATTTTCACTGTAGCATTTAGGGGGGGAAAAAATGTCACCTGAAAAAGAAGAGGTAGGAGTGAATATTGAACGATTATGTTATTTTATATTAATAGAACTGTTGATAGAGTTTATAGAAGTTTCTTAGGGACTAGTTAAGACATCTACGTATGACTGATATCTGAAAAGTGCAGCAAGAGCTCTGCATTTCTTGTTGCCGTTCTGGAGCCCTGTGTCAGTCTGCAGGTGTCTCACAGTCTTACTCAGAATAAAAAAGAGAGGCTAGCAGGGGTTCTGTCTCCATCTACGCTTTGTAACCAACCCTTCCAGCAGTGTTTTACACTTCCTCTTGCTGATGAAGAGACCGGGTTTGTATGGTTTGTGTGCTCCTTGCACGAGCTCAGGACTGCACCGTGAGCGTCTGCTCCTGCGCTTGGTTCCACTGACTGCAGCTGGTGCCCGAGATGCGAAGAACAAGAACGACAGAAAAAGGAAAACAAGTTTACATCAGATCTCCAAATTGTTTCCTCCCAGTTAGTGTGGCAAACTCCGGAGATTAAACCATTCATCTCTTCCTTTATTTTTTGTCTTTTTTTTTTTTCCCTTTTCACCTACGTGTTGGTTTTGTTTTTTTTTTTCTTCTCTTCACATTTTCCAAACTAGCAAGCGTGGAGGCAAGGCACATCAAGGCAGAGATGGGGAGTGAAAGAGCCCTTGTGCTGGACAGGCTAGCAAGCAACGTGGCAAAGCGAAAAAGCTCAATGCCTCAGAAATTTATTGGTAAGAACAAAAAACCTTTTCATCTGCAACAGCTGAATATGTGCGAGTCGGTAACTTATGGTACAATGCCTCTGCTTATTTTAAAGATCCTTCTCAAGTTTATAATCTTTGATTATTCCGATGTGTGTTTAGTGATTTGTCGTAGGGGTTTGATGAAAGTTAAAATAATGTGTTCTGTTAGATGCTTAAACTGGATGGGAGCTCCCCTTGTGCTTTGTGTAGGCAATTTATAAACATATTTTGTGAGCTTCCATGTGCTGTTTTCCGTACCTGTGCATTTGAAATGTTCTCTGCTCGGTCCTTCGCAGGAAAAGGAGGAGAAGGCTCAGTGCCCGTAAGAGCCAAGTGCTCTTTCCCGTCGGCAGGAGCTGATACTTGCAGGATGCGTGTGGAATAAGGCCTAAAGACAGCACGGCGTTGGGTGTCTGTTAGTCATCCTGCCGAATTTAAATACGATTAAAAAATATCGGATCCTTTCTTGTGGTAATTTAAGCAACGAGATGTTTCCATAGCTTTTTCTTTGCATTTAATTTTGCCTGATCGGAGTTTTGCATGCTGGGGATCCTAAATACTGGCTCAGCAGGTTTGGTGTTTCGGGAATGCCGCATCCTCTCGGCCAGTCTCGTCTCGTTAACCGGCCTGCTGAGAAAAGAAACCCAGCTCCTGCGTCCTGAGCAGAGACCTGCCTTAGTCAGCAGTTAGCTACGGGGAGTCCTACTAATGCTTTCTGTCTTTATCCTGTGTGGCTGTGCAGGGTGCTGAGTGCTCATTTCTCTTGATACCGGCTTTCCCCGCAGCGTGGGGCTGAGCGCTGGCGGGGTTCGCCCACCCCCCTGCCTGGGGAGGGGGAGGCGTGGGGCTGGGTGTGCAGGCAGGGACGCGCTGCTCTCAGACAGACCCACCTGGCAGAGGGACCTGCTGAGAACCCAGCTGGGGCATCAAACCTGGGTGAAGGTACGCTGCTAAATCCAGACAGCCAGCTTCATTTCTGAAGGTAACGTAGCTCTTACTGGATTTGGTGGGTAGCGCTGGACTCTCATCTATGGAAACCGGTGACTTGTGTAGGCGCTGTGGGGTGGCTTTGGAAAGGTCAGCTGTCGGTGCAGCAGGGGAGTGTCACCAGCTCACCCCATCAGAGTGCCTCTGGGTGCTTGATATTGAAACTGGTGGCTGCGATTTAGACCTTACATGTCACGCTGCGATTCGGACAGTGATGCTAATGCAAATGGTTTTGAAAATCTTCACCTTCCTTTTCTTTTAGCCCCGATCAGCTTCACCCCGTCTTGTTTTGCCATTGCTGCCAGTTTGATCGTTGTGTGTTGCACTAAACACACCTGCAGCAGGACGCAACCACGCCTGAAGCTCAGTACGAGTGTTTTCCTGCTCTGTTCTACCAGTGTCCTTGTCACCGTACGGAATAGATCCTTTCTTGGTTTGTCAACGTGCTCTGCAGATGGCGTGAGCTGATCCTGCGCCGTGCAGGGCTTTGTGGAGAAGCTGGAGGACCCCGAGTGGTTCACCCAAAGGTTCTAGAAAAACATGAAGTTTCAGAAATCCGTTATTTTTTCCCTATGCGATTGGCGTGTTCTTGTTAGGTAACGTGAAAAAAATTCCTCTCTTGCTCCCTTTGATCCCTGGGAAGTATGTTTGCAAGAGCAAGCCCGACCTTGAATTGACTTTTGTGACTTTCTGAACTGCGTGTAGGAGTGCGGATCTGCCAGGACAGCTTTGTGAGTTCTTGGGAAACGGCGCGCTCAGAGCTGGTGCTGATTTTTCATTTTGTCAGGAAGGAGGGTAGAGATGTGTACTAACAAGGCATCTTTGTTTGGCTCGTTTCTGTGAATGAAGTCTATTGATGAGAAAAAAACCCTTTATGATTATTTGAGGGCTCTGCAGAGATTCATACAAGCACCAGGAGTCCTGCCCGCTTTGTTTTTTCACATTTTCCTCTTCAGTGGCCACCTCGTGTGCACAAGAGTAAGTCTCAAGCAAGGACACGGGTCAGCAGAGCGTATACTTGACTCAACCTCTGCACCAGGCCGCCCTTCAAAGGCTTCTCCTGCAGAGGTGTTGTCCTCAGCTTTTCCTTTAGGGGTGGGGGAACAAGGGTTTGAATGGAGGTTTAGGATTTTGTTCCCTGTTTTGCTGGGGATTTCTATTTTTATGTGTATGGGCCAAATTCACAAACCCTGGCTTTTTGAACTTCCTGTTTTTTTTTTTTTAATGAACAAATATTTTAAAAAATAACAACAGAAATAGCCCAGCAGAGCCGCTGCCTGTGCCGATGGTGCCTCGCGGCTGCATAAAGCACTCCGGGGGCTCTGTCTCAGCTGGCGCAGGTCGGGGTACCCAGCGCAGTCGCTGCGTTTTGGCCAGTTCACACCAGCTGAGAGTCTTGATGCACAAAATTCTGTTTCTTGTTTTTTAAAACAAGTTCTCCCTGAGACCAGGAGTACAGATCTGTTTCTCACAGTGGTAGAAGTGCTAGTGCGGTTCTGACCTGGCAGCTCACGCCGCCGTCCCCCCGCGTGCTCGGTCGGGTGGGAAATCGCCCGCTTTGGTTAGCGCAGCGGCAGGAAGCAGGCTCGCTCCCCGTTTCCAGCGTCCACACTTCGTCAGGCTGCAAAAATCTACGTGCATCTGCGAGCAAGTGAAGCATCACCGAGCAGCACGTGGGGATGTGTCATACGCTACGGCTCACGTGTGAATTTTGAAGAGGAAAGCTTTTGCATCGCACCGAGACAAACAGGAAAAAAAAAAAAGGAGGAAAGATGTTCTGCTGAGCAGTGGCTGCTTTGTAAATGAATGCTTAAATTTAATTTTTAGTGTTTTTCGGTAGCTTTGTGGCGCTTCCCATGGTGCAGATAGCAGCTTAACTCAGAATAATCTGTTACAGAGCCCTGCCGGCTGCAAAGATAACCCGCCAGCTGCTTTCGGCGCAGTCCATCTTCCTCGTCCCCTGCTCCCCGTTTGCTCCTTTCCCTTTTTCTAAACCATTGATACCGACTTTCTCCTGACTGCTGCCAGTTTCGGGTGAAGTACTGGTCTGGCTTTTTATTTCTTTCCGTGCAAAGGTTTGCTGTGTCTACCTGAGGAGAAAAAAAAATTAAATTTCAAGAGTGGCCCCCTCCATCCATTTGGCCGCGGTTCCGTGCCGTAGCTGGACAGTGAGCGCTCCTGCTGGCACTGTCGTGTGCGTTCAGCACAGTAACCATGGGCATCGCACCGGGCACCGAAATCAGACGCCTGCTTCCCCTGGGGTGTCTGCCCAGGCAGTGGGGAAGGAGAGAGAGAGAGAAGCCATTCTGTGTGCAATGCCTCTTCCTCCCAAAGTGTCTCAGGAATGTCACGGTCTGGTGGAAGAACAGAATCCTGCGGGAGCCTCAGTGATCCTACGTTGTGGGTTTTTTTTGTCTTACCTTTGGCCTAACCCAAAGTTTATAGCGTTTGCTTTTCACGCCTTTTTTTCTTTTTTTAATTTCAAATTTGTTCACATCTTTCGCTTGCCTGGAGCTGGCTTTGTGAGTCATGCGAGTGTGCTGTACCTTCTATTTCCTTCCGTGTGAAGCTGGATAGCAAGCTTTGTCGAGGGCTGGAAGCAGTTACACGCTGTGGTTCACTAACCTTTGGGAGTGTTTTATAAGAGAAACGTGAGCTCCTGGTTTTCTGCCTCTGCAGTGAAACCTGATGAGTTTCATACACATTGAGTCATGGTGTTGGCAGGTGACTGATAAACATCTGCGCTGCTCCGGTTACCGTCCCTGGGAGATGAGCGCAGCTGATGTTTGCGAGTCACTTGCACATGAAACATTTGCTCTGGTCCATTTGTTTTTTTTTTAAGCCTATGAACGATTTTAGGTTTTATGTAACCGCAGAATTCAGTTACTTATTTCTAGACATCCAACAAAAAGGTGATTTAATCCTTTTGGGGTGAGCTTTTATCTCCTCCCTGCACCTGGCACAGAGAAAGCGAGTTGCCGTGCTGCCCAGCCGCCTCCCCTGCCCGAGTCCTTGCTGGAAGAGGCGTGAGCAGGATTTGAGGTACACGGTCGCTTAGCTCTCCTCCTGCTCTGCTAATGGAGAGCTTTCCAAGCCCTCGCACAGCCCAGAGGACGGCGTTCCGCTCCTCCTGCCCTCGTAGCAGGTGGTGCTCTGTCTGTACACACGTAGCTGCTGCCTTCGATCATCCGAACCCGCGTTCCCTTCAGAGGAACCAGGCTTGGTGCAGAGGAGGCTGCGATGGCCAGGAGGCAGTGGGGAAAATGGACTCAGTGTCCAAGGACGTGTAAAAGATGATTCCATCAGAGGGGTAAAAGTCATGAAAAATGCATTAAATCCCAGCCAGCGCTGGTCTTTGCTTTTTCTGTCAGAGGGGGGTACGCTCCTCGGGGGAGCAAGCCAAGAGTGAAAGGTTGCAGTCCTGGTACCGAAATTGGAAGGTTTTGGTTCATTATCCGTTAGCTCTTTTACAAGTATTTGCATTAAGGATTATTTACCTTTTTCTATAAGAAAAATGAGAGAAGTTAATCTATGGAAGCTTCGGTAATATTCTCCCCTTAAATCCCAGAATAATTTTTAAAAGATAACGATGATTTGTCCAGTAAGTACCTTCAGCACCTCCTCCAGTAGATTTTTTTTTTTTGCTTTCAATCCTAACCTTTAAAAATCTGTCAAAACCCAAAAACTCCTCCACCCAAAATCTCCTTGTGTGTGTGAACAGCCTCTTCAGCAGAGAACGTTTCGTGCCTCTGTGCTTCCCAGAGACTCCTGCCGTTTAGAGAAGGCGTCCCAGAGTCTGAACCCTTCATTACGCAGCCGGGTGATTCGATACCTCTCCTCTCTTGCAGGCGAGAAGCGACACAGCTTTGACGTCGGTTATAACTCCAGTTTCTTGTACGAAAAGGAAAGCGACATGATGCAAGGACGCATGATGGACCAGGCCATAAACAACGCCATCACCTACCTCGGGGCCGAAGCCCTGCGCCCCCTCGTGCAGACGCCGCCAGCTCCCACCTCCGAGATGGTCCCCGTCATCAGCAGCCTGTACCCCATACCGCTGACCCGCGCCGACGTGCCCAACGGCACCTCGCAGGACGCGGAGAAGAGCCATGCCCACCTCCGGGACAAGAGCCTGTCCTCGGACCGAGGCCTTTCCCCCAACAACAGCGGCCAAGACTCCACAGACACTGACAGCAACCACGAGGAGCGGCAGAATCCCGCCTTCCCTCAGAGCCAGGGGATCCCCGCTCAGGCCCGCAACGGCCTCCCGTCCCTGAAGGATTTCCCCAGGCCGTACGACATCATCAAGCCGCCGGCCATATGCCCGCGCGATGTCTTTAAGGTCATCAACAAGGAAGGGGAAGCCATTGGGGTCTACCGCTGCGACCATTGCCGCGTCCTCTTCTTGGATTACGTGATGTTCACCATCCACATGGGCTGCCACGGCTTCCGCGATCCCTTCGAGTGCAACGTCTGCGGGTACAGGAGCCACGACCGATACGAGTTTTCCTCCCACATAGCGCGGGGAGAGCACAGAGTGGTGCTCAAATGAAAGGACTGGTTTTGTGGGGCCAAGGGCTGCGGGTTGGGTCGGAGGGGAGGTTTGTGTGTTCGTTTTTTCATTAGTACAAAGAAATTTCGAGGGTATTTTTCTACGCTGGTTTTTAAGTGAGTGTCCCAGGGACGGTGACACCTTTTTACCCTTTTCTTTACCAATAATTCAGTGTTTTGTAGCATCTGTGCCTGGCTGCTGCGGTGAGCGGCACTGTGTAAAATACCAGGAGCAGAGACTGATTTTTCTATGAACTTTATTTTTGTGATAACCAAGAGCCATTTCAGAGGTTTTTATTTTTTAACGTGCATTTGTTTTTACAGCGTGTGCTTTAACTCAGCGTAAAAGGTTTTTTACGCCCTGTTGCCAGTTGCCCCGCTTGGTCAGACGGACAGTCAGAGGAGCACAGGAGGAGATTTTTCTGGCTGTTAACAATCCCGGTGCTCTTCAGATGGGCTCATCACCGAAACAAGGAGAGCGATTATTAATTCGTCTCTGAAGGTTTTCCCCTAAGCCCTAAAGAGCGTGTGGCCCCACCACACTTTCATTTTTCTTAGCCCTCTGTTCACTTTCTTTAAAGTCACTCCCACGTGTGTCTTACCCAGTAAGAGCAAAATAAGAAATGAGACCTGGTTTGGGGCTGGGGTTTTTTAACAACCTGCATTTCTGGGATACCCAGTGAGGTCACCGGCTGGCTCATCCGCGCGGTCCGGGGGAAATCCTGGTTTTCACTGATGGAAAGTCCTCCCTTCGGACGGGTGCCAAGAATGAGGACAAAGCTGCGCTGTGCGTTGTGCCCCCGCCTCGCTCCTGCCCCGCTCCAGCAGCAGAACTCGCGGCCGTGCCGCCCCGTCCGCAGCCAGCGCCGGCAACGTCCCCGCGGACGGCTGGGAGCGGGAGTCACCGCGTCCTGGCAGCAGCCACCGTGAGAATCTGCGCGCAGGAGTGTGTGGGAGCTGCCAGCTCAGTCACGCCGTCTGGTTTTACGTGGGGATACCCCTCGCAGTGAGATGCGCTGTTTTGCAGAATGAGTGTTTACCGTGGCTTTGAAGCTGGTTTGTAAAACAGTTCTTGTACCCTAGCGGTGGATCCGCAGCTGTCACTGCGCTGGAGATAGGAGCCCGGTAACTGCTCTGCTGAGTGGAGGTTTATTCTTTGCAAAGTATTTTTGTACGATGTAGGGTTAGGTGTGTTCGGATGGACTCTGTCCATCCATCCTGCGGTTCGACCCCTGCGATGCTTTTGTGCTTTTTCAGCGCTGCCGTGATCCGAGGTGATCGTCCCGTCCCGCGGGGGCACAGAGACCAAGGGCTCGGAAACGCTGAACTCCATCCCTCCCTCTGACTCTTTCGGCTCAAATGCTTTCTCCCTCCCTGTATTTTAAGGAACAAAAAAGAAAATTAGATCCGTTTTTCCCAGTAAGGGCATGTCTGAAGGAGAAGTGGGTCTGCAGAGTGCTCGAGCGGTGCCGGGTCCTCGATCCTGCTCGTCGCAGAGGGCGAGGGGAACGTGCGTAGTTATAGAATAGGTTCGGGATCTTTTCTGATAACCTGCTCCCCATCATGAGGCACATTCAGTGAGCAGGTCGATGTTCTTCCCCGATGAATAGCCGTTGTCATGTCACGACAAACGCTCCTGCTGCGAGCGAGGCTGCGACTCCACCAAGGGCTGAGCCCATCGGCCGGGGACGGGGCAGCAGCCGGCCCTTGGAGGGGCTTTGGCCGATTCCCCGCTTCGGTCAGCGCCGGTCGCTCCTAACTCCAGCTCTCCTGCTGCATTTTCACGGGACGCGACGGAGTTACCCGACATCGTGGCTGATGAAAACACTCCTCACGGTTCAACAGAAACGAAGAAATTTTGCGCAGTAAAACGTAACCTGTCGTTCGCACAGGAAGCTGCTCAGATCACCAAATGTGTGTCACGCAGCACCGCCGCCTTCCTTCTCCCGCCGCCGAATCCCTGAAAACACTCTTCAGGTCACTCCTCTCCCGCTCGGCGCTTACCGCCAGCCAGGGCTTCAGCCACCCACCCCGGCTTCCCCGAGAAGGTGAGCAATCGACCACCGCGCCTCTGCGCCGCTCGGCGTGAGCCGCCCACCGGGGTTGGGAGAGGAAGGAGGGAGGTTTCCGCAGTGTCTGGCCTAGACGGCACCGTTTTCCCACCAGAGTCACGATTTTCGAGACGGGCTGAACCCAAAGAAGCTTCCTGCTCTGTCTGGAGTTGACGAGCGCTGACCTCGTTACGGTTCTGCTGTTGAACAATCGCGTGCTGTGGAATTTCATTTATTAAAACAAAAATTATCTATTTTTACGCATACTGTTCATCTGCTGTGTGATGCTCTGGAATCGGGAGCAGGGCTGGAGAGCCGGACGCTCTCCCCGGAGCAGGGCTGGAGAGCCAGACGGTCTCCCCGGAGCAGGGCTGGAGAGCCGGACGGTTTCCCGGGAGCAGGGCTGGAGAGCCGGACGGTTTCCCAGGAGCAGGGCTGGAGAGCCGGACGGTCTCCCGGGAGCAGGGCTGGAGAGCCGGACGGTCTCCCCGGAGCAGGGCTGGAGAGCCGGACGGTTTCTCGGGAGCAGGGCTGGAGAGCCGGACGGTCTCACCGGTTCAGGGCTGGAGAGCCGGACGGTTTTTCGGGAGCAGGGCTGGGGAGCTGGATGCCCTAACCCCCGTGCTGTGCTGGGATCAGTCCCCTCGGCGCAGGCGGGCTCGTGCCTCCCCTTGTTTCGGGGGTCCCCGTCCCGCGGCACTGCCCTGAGCCCCCTCCCCTGTGGGATGCAGGGACTGAGCCCGTCCCTCGAGGGGCTGTGCTGGGTCTCGGGCAGGTCTCTGAGCTCAGAGGAGTTTTTCCTGGGAAAAGGGAGGGGAAAACCGCTGGTGTCCGCTCCGAGCCTGATCGCTTCTCCTCCCGGCTGGGTTATTTTGGTTCCCAACACATCTCTGCTTGGGCCGTTCTCTCTGATCGTGCTCCAGCCCCCGTGCCAGCCGCCTGCCTGGTTTCTGTAGCCCCTAGCGAGGCTGTTGGCTTGGAGAAGCGAGCCTCCTGTGCTTAAAAAATTATTGAATTTTTTAAAAATGTCAATAAACTCTCCCGTACGTAACAGCGGAAGGTACCCGGGGTGCTGCGCTGTGTTCGCTGCTCTCCCCGGGCACAGCCGCTTCCTGAAGCCGGGAAAGCGGAGGTGAGGGCAGCGCTCGGAGCGGGGAAGGGGACGGCAAAGGGCGGCTGAGGAGCGAGGGTGAGCGCAGGGAGCGGGTCCCGTGTCACCTCGGGGCTCTGTGAACCCAGGAGGGGAGGGAACCCCGGAGCAACGCGGCCGTGGGGCTTCCCCTCCATGGCGAGGGCAGAACTGGGTGCTCCCGAGGGCTGGGACACTCCGAAATTTAAAAATAACGGAGTCTGCTCCCCGGGCTGCTGAAAACCGGCCTCGGGCTGTGGTTCGGGTTAAAAGGAACCAGAGGGGCCCAGGAAACTGCCACCGGCTCCCCTTGTCCCCCGGCGAGCTCGGGATGTGTTCGGGGGGGGGAATGGCCCAAATCTGCCATCAGGGTGGG
>WKFP01013591.1:647933-700619 GCA_011057875.1 Pterocles orientalis | reverse complement strand
ATATTTCTATATGAAATCATTGTGACCTTGGAGCAAGCTCCCCTCTATGTGCTATCAGGAGTGAGTACGAGAGAAAGGCAAGACAGGGTTTAAAAGCTTCCTAATGTGAAATTTGACAATCTAAGTTTTTGAATTAAATGCCTGAAATATGGGATTTAGACATCTTCCTCTGGCCGTTGCATCAGTCTTCAATCATTTAGCACATACATGTGTATCTACAAAACCAACCTTCTGACCTCCAAGCCAGGCCTTTTGATTTATAGCAATTATGCCATTTCCAGATGAGTTTTTTAACAGTCACTGCATTTGTTGTGCATTTGTATTAATCTCTTTTAATGTATTGTGTTTCTGTTTCTGAGATTATGATGGTGCCAGCTGAGAGTAATTCCAGGGGAGTTAAGCTAGGATGAAACTGTTGTAAAGATGTGAAAAGAATTATTGCATTTCTCTTCAGGATTTATTATGTTTCCTGCACATCTGAGCATTTATGAATGATTGTCGATTCTGAACCATGTTTTTCTTCCCCAGGATTTAAGAAAAGACCTTAATGAGATGAATTGCTATCTGCAAGGTGATCAAAGCTTGTATTTTAAGGCAGAATAGGCTGCCATTTAGTAAAAAACAAGTCAGCATTTCTTGGGGATGGGTTAGATTTACCCTCTTTTTTTTGTATTAAACTTCGCTATTCTTCATATGTTTGTGAGGTTTTTTTATAGATTCCTAGCTGGAAGTGTTGCTTCCACTGCTCCATATTGATAACCAAGCCATCTTGACACTGCAGATTAAACCTGCTCTGCAGTCAGCACACTTTGATATCTCTTTACTTAGTCCTGTCAGTCTCAAATGATCGGGCTTATTTATGTGCATGTGGAGATTTTTCATATGGCTGGTGCACTCAGAATACTGGTATTCATTTACAGGAACAAATTTGACTAATAAACATAGATTTACTTTTTTTTCCGTGGGTTTATACAATTTTTGGAATGTCTGAGCACAGTTATAATGATATACTCTTCAAAATTAAACAGAATCACTTCATGTTTAGACTAAAATAAAAGAATTAGTGTTTGATGTATCAAAGCTTGAGGAAGTGATTCTGTTTTGGCCATTCAGGGCTCAGTTCTGCTTGTGACAGTTGAGGAGAAACTACTGACAGTGTTGCAAGTTTTGTTTATAAAACTGAGAGAAGTTGGTACGATAGGGCCAGATTCAGATAACCCGCTTTTAAGTTTTTGTTCCAGGAAAATATTCCAGAACTGATTTGGGTCAGAAGGAAAATGAAACTCTGCACAAGGCCACTTGCTTGGCGCATTGAGCATGTCCTGCCATGGCTGAGGGTTGGAGAAACCCGACCCACCCCAGACAGTGTACAAGGCAAACTTTCTAGCTCAGGGAGACTTGCCTTTCAGGCAGGCTTTTACGAGATGCATTATAAAGTAGATTTGCAGATCTAGTCAGGCATCAGGGCATGGCATGTGAGTCTGCACTTGGCCCCTTGTCTTGACACAACATCTGAGAGTGGCTGGAATAGAAATGAGAACATCATTTGCCAAGGTGGCACATGTTTTCATTAGTATGTAATCTCGCACCTTATAATAGGATAGATAGCAGTTTCAGGATTGAGCCTTGTATACAGTGGGTAGGCACAGTGAAAATTAATTTTTTTTCATTATCTTGAATGTATCTGGCAGATGGGTTTACCAGAGTAGTGCTGAACATTGCTTGCTCTATTTTTCTGTGGGGAAACTAATTAAAAGATTATAGCTTCTGTGTTACATAGTTGTTCAAAATATATTGGTGGCACTGCTTGCCATTCAAATTTCATCATGTTGCAAGCAGCAAAGGAAAAGCACGCCGACACTTCCCTCTCTTTGGGACTCTGTTCATCTCATTCGCTTTCTAATCTGATCTCCCAGGATATCAAATGAGGGCTTCTGTTTATTAATGAATGCACAATGTTAAATGAAAACTAGATGAAACCCAACATCCAGTGCTGATCAGGTTTACTTTGTGCAAGCCCTTTCTGTCAGCATCTAAGAGAACTCGTTTGATGTCCAAAGGAGAACTGGCTGCTTCAGTTGTGTGTGATAGAAACAGTTGGCATAGCTCAGTGGTTGAATTGACAAGTCATTGTTTCTGTGTGATATTTCTAAAACCAGCACCCTGGTATCTGGTATCCCACATTTTCCTCTTGCCGCTAGGTAAGACCTTGATTTGGTTTGCACTGTATTGCAGTTCTAGCAAAAATTTGCTCTGTTCTGAAAACATGAGAATTAAGCTTTGCTTGCTATCTTCTAAGAAGAATTTAGCTTTAAATGATGGCTGTGTTCACAATTACAAGTGAAGGAATGTGCTGCATCTCTCAGATCTGCCATGCTGACTTGGAAGTTTCCCTGTGTAACTTTAAGCTCCTTTTCCCCTTCTAGGTGATGTTGCTGGGACAGAGGAGGGAGCTGCTGCTACAGTCTCTTTTTGGCTGAGATCCTCTTTGATTCCTCCTGCAGGATCCTTTTAAAAAGGAAGTGCAAGAGCAAAGCAAAGAGAATTGCTCTACTAATTCTTTACCTCCAAAAAAAATGTTTAAGATTATATGAAATGCAGACCTTTTATATTTTCAACTAAGGAACTTGAGGGCTTGCTCATGAGGTCGGAAGTAGTGCAGCTGTTGCTGAAACGTGTTTTGGTTTCAAACCTTTACACTGGTTTACAGCAAAGCTTAGATGAGGCTTTGTGTGAAGGTTTAATGAGAACTTGGAAAACCGTGTCTGGTAAGCTGAAGGGCATAAGACAGTCTTTCCTAGGCAATTTTAAAAGAAACTGCCTTCTTATTTATCTTGTTTGTGTGTTTGTGAATGCCCTGAGGTGAGGATGAAGAGTTAGTCCAACAGAGGACTTCACATCATGCACTGTACTGCAAATGGTCCAATGTTGCAGTCTTCTGGGAAAATTTGTTTGATGTCAGGTGAGGACAGAGAAGGTGAGCAGATGAGCAAATGCCAGTTTCTTAGCCCTTTTGCTACACGGAGCATGTTTTTGAATGGTGTTTCCTAAACTGGCTTTTTAACTTATTCTTTAATATGAAATAAAGCACAAAGATGAGATGACAGGATGTACACAGCTCTAACATTGTATGTAAAAGACTGTGTAGGACTCAACAGTATCTGCTTCAAATACATCACTAAAGAACATGCAACAGAGGCAAACATGAACCATAGGCTTTGGGTATTGGAAAACAGAAGAGTGCAAGGACTGGGCAGAGCTCGATGTCTGTGTCCCAATGTTAATTTATTCATCTCTTTCCATTTATAACCACCTATGTGAGCAATGAATTCAGGAGCAAATCAAAACCCCTGGTGAAAATAAGTCTGAAAACTCAAAAAGAGTTTCTTTACCCACAGATGGGTTCCCTATTAGTTGAAAAAAGCATTAATGATAATTGTTGCTACCCTGTGGATCTACTTCTTCACTTCTAGGCAGAATGGGCCCATAACTCTCATGCCAGCTGGATGTATCTCCATCTACATGTCAGGGTTTTTCCTGTTGCTTGGAGCTGTCTGTGTGAAGCTTGATCACATTGTTCACTTACAGGATGACTTCTTGGAGACAAGTGTCTGAGATTAAATAACAGGCTGATCTGGGACAGGTAATGCTTATCTGGTCTGATTTATAGTGGAAGAGAAAGGGTTGAGGAATCAGACCATAATCATAACCAGACTGCCAAGAGAGGGGACAGTGTCAGCTCTCAGTTGTGCCCTTGCTTTGTGAAGAAGAGAAGCCACACCGAATGCAGCAGGATGAGGTGGGCAATGGATATTTGAACCACTCCAGCTACAGCTGAAAATAACTTAGCTGGGACTTTTCCAGATAAAATCCTGGCAATGTTTTGCTTACACTTGTCACGGTGCAGGTTCTTTTCTGCCATGCAGTACTACCAGAGTGTTAATGTTATGAATCAGTGATAACATGAGCAGTGGGAGAAGAGGTTTTTGTGTGATGGAAACAAGGATGTGAGTGGGCGTGCGCCTGCCAGGCGGTGGTATATGACTGCAGCTAGCATGCTCATGCCAAGCTAGTCAGCCTGAAAGCAGCTAAGAGCTGGTAAGAACTGCCCAAGCGTTGACGTGAGCAGGGGCTGAAGCCCGTACGTGTGGCTATGCCATAGCCAGTCCAGGTATGCCCGTACAAGGTGTGAACATGCCTTGGATTGCACAGCAGACCAGTCTGGATTAAATCCCTACCTTCTCTCCTGGTTCTGCTTTTGTCTTCCTTTGTTCTTCTAAGAATTCATAAAATGCCTCCAAGGTATGTTCACTGGCATAGGCCACCTCCTGGGAAGAGTTTTAAGGTTAAGTATTTAACTCTATGCAAAATGCTGGACGTAACAGCATAATTAGGATTTCAGTTCTTTAGACTGACCAAACTAGGCTTTTGTGCTTTGTTTAGAAGGTGATGGCAGAGGTGCAGCAGGTTCCAATGTCATCTGAAACTCAAGTGTAAAGAAGAAATAGATGTATGTCCCTAAGAAGAAAAGGATTTGTATAAAAAACATAACCATTATTGTGTAATACCAGCCTGGGATCCTGACAACTACTGACATCAGTGTCTTTTCTGTGTTTAAGAATAGACATTTGCAAAGTATTTTGAAGAGCAGGGTGTCCAGCCATGATGTTCAAAGCTGTCTAAAGATTTTGATGGATATTCAGATTCTGAAAAAGTTTTGAAATACACAATTGGGAAATGCTAGTTGTTGCGCGGCTTGAGAGAACAGGAGGAAGGTGAGCGGTGACATTAATTTTTTTATGCTTCACCTTAAGTTGGGCGTTTACTGAGGATTTTCTTCTGATAAAGCTTAATGGAAGAAGCACTTTCAGTTTAGAGTTTTAAAATTCTCTGAGTGGGTCTAGGCACCATACTGTATTTTAAAGACTTCCCCCCTCCCTCTTTACTCTCTGGAAGTATGAAAGGATCTTGCACAAGTCTTCTAACAAAAAGTTGTAGAAGCTTGTGTGCTTGACATTGGGAATTGTCTGCTCTTACCTGAGTGTATTTAGAAATAGGCAGATGCCTATTCTCACTTGGGTTAAGCTGACTGCCACTGAAACTGATAATGCTGTGTCACTTTACACTAGTTGCTCTTATGCCTGATTTGAGATCAAAGATTATTTAATTCCTCCAGAGGTGATTAATACTCTCAGATGAGTCTTGATTTTATCAACTCTGATGATGGCTGGAACAGCAATTTCTCAGAGTCTGAAGACCTATAGAGCCAGAGAAACAGCTGATCCTTGCCCTGGTTATTGAGGATGTGTGTCAGAACCTCTCATTAGAATAATCAGTGCATAAGGGTATGTAAATGTTATTTTTTCACTTAATCCGTAGGAACAAATAAAATCATCTCAAATCTGTCTGAAAGACTGCATGTTTTTCTCTTAAATTTGGAGTGGATGACGCAGTGGATGAGCTGTTCATCAGCTTCACAGATGGAGCTCAGATGATGCCTGGTCACTTCCTCCTCCATGTAATTCGTCAGATTCCCTCTCCTTCAGCTCTGGCTATAGCTGTTCCCAGCATAGAAACACTCGGTGCTTTGAAAAACTGGGTACATACTTAAATACCCAGCTACAGATCAGGTGTCTCAGCTCATCCAGCTCAACTTAACTCCAGTTAACCTTAAGTGGCTCCTGATTTAGAAATGTTGTCATACGTCTAGTTTTGCATCCACTGAAAGTAAGAGTGTGACTTGTTCAGCTTCTCCTGAAGTTAGTGACCTGTTTTTCAACAGACTAAAGAGTGACAGTCCACTGGAAACTTTATAGCGTGCAGACCTAGCAGATACTTCTGTTTGGAGGAGGGTATTATCTGATGTGATCTTACCAGGTGAGAGTGCTTGGAAGGGACTGTGTGTTAATTGTTTCTGCCCGTGGGTTTACCTTTAAAGAGGTGTAAGGGTGTCTGTGGTGGCCAGGGAACACGATAACTCAGTTCTAGAAAACAGCTTTGGGTCATGTTGTTAGCCACATTTCCTTTGGTTTGTCAGGAGCAGGTTCAGACTTCTTTACATGCATTTTGATGTGTTTTCTAGACTCTTCTGACAGTTACTTAATCTTTAGCATTTCTGCTGCTTCTGCACTGGTGTTCAATGCATCCTTAGTCCTTAAACAAAGTGAAGGATCAGTAGATGTAATTGGAAAGCTCATGTGTTTGACTGAAGGCTAGAAAAGATGTCTGTGTGAAATCAAGGTTGCATCAGGTGTTGTTGTTGGAATGTATATGTTTCATGTTCCTCTTTTTCTTCATTCTGAACATAGCAGTTTCTCTTTGGTTTCAAGCCCCTTCTGTTGCTCTTTTCATAGCCAGAATAGGGATTGTAATTTTGGGGCAGTGCCTCTACAGTGAAAAACACAGTAGATACTCTGAGGCTTGGCACCTTGTGATATTGTATTTGTATCCTGTGGTCTGACTTCGGTTAAATTCTAGAAAAGGACAAGTATACCTGGGAGAATTCCCGGTATAACTGCTGGTTGGGTAGGAAATGACTGAGAGCTGTTGCAGTGACTGTGCATTAATGGCTCGAATGTGTCTCAGATCATTTATGATTGTCTGTAGTGAGTAAAGATGTCTGTGGACAGCTGTTCATGTAGTGCTGTAAGAAAGAAGGCCAGAGCAGTGGGGTCAGCCACTGCAGACACCTACAGGACACCTGCACTGGGAGTTAAGTACAAGTTAAAATCCCTGAAGTGGAGGGAACTAGTATAAAAACATGGTGCACAAGGAAGAACTTGAGGTTTAAAATACTCTTCAATTTCAGAGTATTTGTAAGTATGAAACAGTCCCTTAATAGTTAATGACAGTTGTTACTGATACTTTTTGACAAAATTACATTTATTGTGAGCATATAATGGGTTTCTGCTTTTCTCCATGAAGACTAAACACAGTGTGAGTGTGCAGGACTGCAATTCAATTCATTAGAAGCTGTGCGTGCACATCCGAGAGGAAAATCTCTCCCTCAAAGATTAAATGAGGACATGGGCAAATGTCTTAGAATTTAATTTAAGTTTAGAACTAAGAAGTAAAATGAAAAGCTTAGTAATGTCTTAGTTATAAAAGTATCTTAGAATTTAATTTTTTTTTTGCTTCAGAGATATTTTCCTTTTAATTAGATTATCTTCATAGATGGAGGAATGTAACTATTTAATATTTTTCTTTGCCTCTTTTTTCAGCAGCATTTTCTGATTGTTGTGTAACATAGCTGATGCATTAGGTAGCATATTGTAAAGATTGTTGCTCTTGACAACAAATATTTATTCCCAACTAAGGCTGTGATACTGGAATGAAGTAAAATTACTGGCATAACGGTACAGAAGAAAGTTTCGGCATTTGGTTTTTATGAAAATGTTTATGATATATCAAGAGTAGTACCAGCATTTTAGAGACTATAGTCATACCTGCTCCAGAAACAACTGGCACCGCGCAGTTCTGTGACTGTACATCTCTTGTCATGGTTTGAAGTAAAAAGGCACTGCAATGATCAGGACGTGTCTGCAAGTTCACTCCAAGTTGAGACTGATGCTAGAGCGGTGTGCTCATGCAGGTTAGCAAAAAGACAAACTGCTGAGAAGCCGGTATCCCCTTGCATAGTGTACAACATGGTTGCAATCCTTCAGTCTGAGAACTATGCTCATTCACAGTTTATATAGAATTAAAATTTCTTGGGCACTTTCCTGAATACACTACAACCCATTTACCAGCCCTTCATTTCCAGAGGACTTGGTTCAATTCCTGCTCAATTCCTTCAATTCTGGCTGGTATAGGGATAGGATAGTGGCTTCTTGCTGTAAAGGGCCAAGCAGGAAAGCCACTTCCCTTGCAGAGAAAGGAGAAAAAGAGGAGTTACAATTTGCTGAACCACAACTCCTCACTGGGATTTAATCCTAGAGCATTATAACCAGAGAACCTCACTTAACTCTCCCTCTGTCCTTGGAAGGCAGCCTGACTCATACTGTACAGTCCTCTGTAATGTTCAATTGTGCAACATAATGTTCTGGTGTCATTTTGTCTTTTAGCACTGAGATCTGTTAGGGCCTTGACAATTTCCTTAAGGAAACCGGTGTTATTCAGTGCAACCTGAAGTCAGCAAAGATATCACAGTGTTTCCTTATATATGACACAGATTTTTCTTCAATGCTTTCATTGGACAACAAAAATACATTAGGCTCAGGTTCTGTGAAGAGGAAAGATTGGTTTGGTATGTAAGCATGAGTTTTGTTATTCGCTTCCAATTGATCATGTTAAAGCAACTTAAAATCTGAGTATAGCAATAACACTTACAAAAGGTAACAAACAGTCATGGTCTTATTGAAGACAATCTTGTTGAAATTCTTCCCAATAAGCACTTTGACAGGCATCTTGTCCCAGTCCTCTGGAATCTCTTCACTGGAGAGATGTAGCTAAGCAGAAAGAGAAACACTTCTGTGAAAGTGCAGGCAGTGCTGTGAAACTGTACACCAGCTCGAGCCAGTGTGAGACCAATGGGACGCTTCTCTACCTGATATGCGCTGGTTTTGTACAGGTTTTTTTTGATATCTCCACATCCTAACCAGCCTTCGTGTGCTACCACCTTCTCTCTCTTCAGCAGGGAGCTGAGGTCTCACACCCCTGCATAGTTGGTAGGTGGAATTATTTGTCCCTCTCTTTAATACAGACGCCACAGTAGAGTGTCTGAAGATGACCCTTTGGAACATGTTTGCATTCATTGTCCTGAATTCTTGTTGCCCAGTGTTCAGAAGATAGGCTACTGAAAAGCTTACCTTGTTGTGGGCTCTCAAATCTGTTAAATTCTGCCTGCTGTCAGACTGACTGCTTCATCTTCTCATGATGGAAACAAAAGTAAATCACCCCAAAGAGCACTGAATAAGCAAAACATTTGAATGTATTTTTCTCAAGTGTGGAGGATGATGCCTCATTCTGACAACAAATACTGTGTTTACTATAGGGAATGATCCCCCCTGTGAAAATTCACTCTGCTCACTTATGACAAATACCAAATCTTACTCCACTCTGAAGCTGTCAGTTTTCAATAGGAATATATAAATATACTGGACTTCTCTGTAGCCTCAGAATCTGTTGCAATTGTTGTTTGCATCTCTCCCAACTAAGGGAGTGAAATATCTCCATTGTAGTATTGAGAAGATTGAGACGTAGGGAGTTTTTAAGTCACTAAAATACATCAGCTGAAATCAACTAAAATATTGGGCCATGAATGGTTTCTCCGGTTTTTACGTAGCGTACTGGAGAACTTTGTAGTCCACCTCAGCTGTTAAATACAGAGCAACGCTCTGTCAGCAACTGCAGATGAACACATTAGAGTGAGAGTAAATTAATAAACTGATGATGAGAACAGCTACCTTTACTTTTCCATTGAGGTAGCTCTGGTAAAATTCTTTTAGGTTCTCCACCGTCACCTCATCTGCAGGCATTTTGTACTTTGTGTCACTTGCCAGATTTAAGATTCTCGTGGCAGGAACATGGACCTCCCTGACTGGAAAATACTCAAACTTGTCCATTCCTTGTTTCACTAGTATCCACCAAGACAAACATCTGATGAGTCATGCATCTGGTTGAGTCTTCCAGCTTAGTTTTAGCCATTTTAGAGAAATGGACTATGAAGCTTGGCAGCGAGGTTAGGATCTAACCTTAAATGCAAGGAATTGTGTAGAACCATTTTTTGGTCTCAGTCCAACAACTAGCAGCTCTGTGGACTTGATCATGCCTTGATCCTAGTTAATAACAAATGTTAAAGCAGCCGAAAGGAATGGAGCTTTTTCCTCTGTCCTTTCACAGTGGTTTGCTATCATCTATTTTAGTAATACTTCTAAGTTACCCCTCAAAGCTCTTCTTGCTCTTCCTAATAAATCTTAACAGGACAAAACTGCTGAAACACCTGTAATCCGTGTGTCTTTACCAATACTAATGTGTGATGTTTCACTGAAAGATGACTTACCACTCTTCAGTGCAGGAGTGGGACCACAGTGACTGACAGTGGGAAACTGAAAAACTTCCATGTATGATTGCCTGTACGTGTTTATATACATGCAAACGTGTGCTGCAAGCAGGGCTATGCAGATACCTTTGAATATTTCTCAGGTTTTGTAGCTGGTTCCAGTTCTTGGTTCAGGCAATACCCTGAGATCCTCATGGCGTTTCCTGGTGGTGACAGAAACTGCCAGAACCTTGCTAAAACTATATTTGCTTGGAAGTTGCTCCTAGAAAGTCGTTTGTAAAATCAGAAACAGGTTTATTGGGAGCAGATGGAATTAGTGTTGGTTTGTGTGACCCTTGTGTTTCAAAGAATCATTTTCAAGTAAAGTTTATTTTTTGGCTTTGTTTTTAAATGGTTTGGTTGACTTAGAAGATGGACTGACAGCAGTATACTTTCACTATTAACATTAGTGAGTGTTTTTCCATTGCTCTTTTGGCATTCATATTTGCAAAGCAGCATTCAGCATTACAAACCTTTCCTCTAAATTCTGCAGCAGCAGACTTGTAGTTTCCATAAGTCACATTGAATGTCTCCAAGCTTGTTGGGGTGAACAGCAGGATGTGTTGTTCAACAGGGACATCAAAAATCTTCACAGGTGTCTGGGAAACAAAAGACTCAACATCTGTTCCACTCTTTGTAGGCAGAACAGTGAATCAGAGGCTCAGAGTGTCAGTATCATTCAGTTCTGCTATTGCAAATTTTACTTTTAAGACTCGGTTCCCAATCATTTCCATAACCATTGGATTTATTTTTTTTCATTGTTTTAAAGAAGATAGTGAGAAGAATCGGCAGCTGCTGAGTGTTTTCTCTGTTCCAGGAAAAACCTCATTGTTATTCATAGATTTTTACAGTCAGAAGGGGCTGTTATGATCTTCTAATCTGACCTCCTGTATAACACAAACGGAAGAGTTAGTGCTGAAGATGTGCTGACAATAAAAGGCAGTGTTACCCAAGGAGGCCCAACTGCAGCATCTGCAGGAGCTAGACCTGGCTGGGGTGCTTCCTTCCCTTCTGGGTGGCATCAGCAGCTTACGTCTCCTTCCCTGCACAGGGCTGCCCTTCTTCTCATGCCACGCCATGATCCTGTCTTTCTCCTGCGGCTTTTGTTACAGTCAAATACACATACCTCAAGATTATATTCAGAGACCAAATCCAAGGTAAAGGTTTTGATTAGCCTCGTTAGATCCAGTTTGCTCTGTCTGCCATTTTCAGGCACTTCATTATGCACAGGTTTTCCCTTGGACAAATAGTCAAGCTTGTGAGGTTGTTGGCCTTATCAACTGTAGGAGCTGTCCTGGGTTACATCACAGAGCAAAGAGACTGTCTTTACTCTGAAATGTTGTTTTCAGCTTTGCTATTTTCCAGTCCTCAGTAACTGAAATTCCATAACTTGTAAAATAAATGTCACAGCTAGATTACAGAACAAGATTATAGCTAAAATTCAAGGTACAGCTGACAGTTTTAATTTGCTCAGTAATCTTAACGTACCGAAAGCTCTTTTCTGTATCTGTACACACTGTGACATACGCTCACTCAGGATGTCCTGGGTCTGACAACTTCAGAGCCTAACTGTTGGTGCTGCTTCTGTGTAGTTTTGTTCTTGTTGGCCACTTCTTCTGTTGTGAATTGAAGAAAAGAAGATTCCTTGGCCAAAAGCAACACAAAGGAAAAGAGGTGAATGTCAGTGAAGCTCACTGAACCTGGCAGCGTGTGTTGATTAGAACGTGGGCTGGAAAATAAAGCCATGTTATCCAGATCCTTAGCTATAAATTAGGAGCCTGAATGTAGGCAGCCAGATTGGAAATATCAGTTGTCCAAAGGTTGTTGTTTGCCTCCTGCTTGTCTCTCTTGTCTGTAAAAGCAATATTTTTTTGTGTTCAGCTGTTTGAATTTCAACTAGGAAATTATTTAACCCAAAATATTCCCAAAGTGTCTTCCCGTATCCCAGAGCTGCCACAGCAGCTCGCTGCACCTTGCCAGCTAGGCTTGCATTCCTGCCTTCTTAGACGCACCTAGAGTGTTCTTCTGGATGCAGTAGTTAGCACAGACATTCTTACTGGCTGTCAGCACAAAAGCCATCTCTGGGACATCTCTTGCCATCCCACAGAAAACTTCCACACTGTCATTGTGGGGTTCCCAGTCCCAGAAAGAGTATTTGTTAAAACTGTCCTGCGTCCTGCCAGGATGTGTGGGAGTGAGAGCTGCAGGTGAGGCAGGCTCCTAGAGGCTTGTGCGATAGAGAAGAGGGTGTAATTGTAAAGTGGGTGTAGCTTGCTATGATTACATCCAAGGGGAGATCTTCACAACAGGGGAGAACCTAGGAGCACTGTAACACCACTAGTGCGTTCACCTTTCTAGCTACTGTCGGGCTGGGCTGGGTCAGTATGGATGGTGTATGGTCTCCTGTGTCCTCCCTGTACTGATCTCCTCTGCCCTGCACTCCCCTGGCATTTCCACACTTCTGCAGATGGGGAAGGATCTTGCCAACAGCTGCTCCCCTGCCCCAGCTGGCCTGCACAGCTGCCAGGACGTGATGGATTAGAGAGGAGGGCTCTCTGCTTGCAAGGGGACAGGATGATGTGTTTGGTGCTTTGACTGAGTGCTCTTCAAGGCAGGGACCTTGAGTCCTACATCTGTAAAATAGTCACTGTGCTGTCCACCCTCAACTAACAGTAAATAAGTGTGATGAAAGGCAACACCACTTCCCGATTTGATTTAATCAGACAAATATTTCATGCTAGATTAATAGTAATTTATGTGCTGAGACCTCCCAACACATCCTGGCACTCACATTTGTGAGCAATCTGTGACTAATAGAAGGCCAAATACAGCTCCTTATTTACTTGGTCACTATTTTGTTGGCTTCCACTCATTCAGTTCCTGACATGTCCTAGCTCATGCTCATCTATTGTCATTTCAGCTTCTGAGTGAGGTAAGAGTCCAGTCAAACACATCTGCAAGGCAAAATCTGCTATCAGCATGGTTCAGGGAGCTCTCCAGCATCACTGAGATAGCGAGGGCTTCTCAGTCTGGTCCAGCGCTGGAAAACTGCCTTCCTACATAAACGGCTGCAAGCAGATTGCTGCAAAGCAAAATTCTGGGCACCGTGAGCATTTTCACAGTTCATCCTATTATGCTGTATGTGTTCACCAGCTCTGTTACTATGGGGTATTTCAGTAATAAATCCTGTTTTCCACAGCCGTAAAACTTGGACTATGCACTGTAGCCAGCACATTCGGGAGCTTATCAGTTCAGGTGAGAGTCCAGACACTGTGCTTTTAACTGGGCAGAGAGATACCAGAATAAAAGTTTCCTTAGTTAGGGAAAATCCTTGATTGAATGTTTCAGATGTTAAAGATTTCAAGGACACTTTGGAAAAAGCAGGAAAAAACTATTCCTATTTTACTGACTTCTAACTGCATGCCTTGATAGCTGAAATTTATTTTACAGTATTTGACTATTGTTCTTTATCATTTGCCCCCAAATCCTGAGAACCTTATTCAGCTCTGGGAACTTAGTAGGACTTTGCTTGAGAAAGGACTATATGATCCAACTCATGTACAGTGTAATATTTTATGACTTCCTGTCCATGCAGGTTTCTTAGCTGGCAGTAGCTAAAAAACATAGTTAGGATGATATTCATGGAGCTGTGCTCTGCCCCCCTGAGTTTCACTGAAGTTGTTTAAATCATGAAATGGAAAGATGAGGAAAAGGCACTCTGGTATATTAGACAATATTTACTGCCTTTTTTAATGGACTTAAGCAGGAAGGGAAAATTCTTTCACCAGAACACCCTGCAACTATTCATGTCTGTGATTTTACACTGTGTTTGAACAGAAATGCAGTGATCAGGAAACCTTAAGTTTTTTAGATCAGTTACAACTCTGGGCAGAAATTACAACTTTTTGCATTTGGAGACTCCAGCAGCAGTATAACCCACACCAACAATGAGCTTAAGTGTCTCTAAAGGATGGAATTAAAAGTAAGAGCAGGTGGGTCAATAGTTCTGCCCTCTTCTCAACAGTCACCAGATTTGGGGTGGTTTGGCAGAAGCCCTTTCTCTGAGGATATAAGAAAGTCTGCTGTGACCAGGGCTGTGCAAACACTGCTGTAGCATCGTGCTCTCAGAAGCTGTTCTCAGGAGTGGCAGGTCTCTGCGCCTGGGTACGTATTCAGGAAAAGTGCTGTGGTGTGAGATGTTCTTATCTCTGCCTGGACCACGTATCTAGAAGGGTGAAAATATAGATAGAAACAAATTTTTAAAAATTCAGAGAAAACTCAGTGCCTGGGTTTTTGAGGTGAGTTCTCGGTCTTTTGGATTTGGTGATGATGGCAAGCAGTATATCCCAAAGTCAGAACAGAAACCAGGCTTCTGAGTTTTCCAGTGAATTACCTTAAAAAAGCCAGTCACTGCCAAATCATCAGCATGTACAGTGGCTTCAGCCTGATCAGTAGAGTTGATGAAAACAGTGCTAGGTCCTGTTCTTTTCACCCATGTAATAAAGGCTGAGGTCTGTCTTACTCCTGTAGAAGGAAAAATAGTTACAATGACCATCAAAAGGAATGACAGAAGTTTCTGTGCAATCAAGGTAGAGGCTGTGGAGGTGCAGAAGGGTGCTGAATACAAATGGATTTGGGCTCCTTAGGACTGAGGTCAAAGCTGATTAAAAGTGGGCTTGGGATGTCCAAATTCCATCTCAGGTTCTAGTCATCGTTTAATCTATTGCTGACCCTAGAAGATCAAGGATGGATCAGTACTGTGTTTTCTGGGACCTCTGCAAATGCCTGTATGGCCAATTAACTGCTTAATCACAGGTGGAGAATAAAAACAAATTCAAACAAGTAGAAAACCTGTTCTGCAAGGTTTCATGTGTCCCAAAATCACAGTAAGCTATAAGAAGCTATCGACATGAGGTTTAATCCAAAATAACTTCAAACCAATTGCAGATTTTATTGAACTGTCTGTTCGGTTAAATTAGGTGTCAAAATTGTTCCTTCAGGGCTGCAGAAGGGATCTGATAGGCACAGAGACGTGTTAAAATTCCTCTGTGGTGCTGCGGCTTCACTTTTCAGTTTAGACATCAGAAACAGCTGAAGGGACAAAGTTGTCCTTTAATTCAATGTTGTTCCATCTTTGGGTTCCAAATTACTGCTACCAGTTTTACTGAGATTATAGTCAGTCTGTTTATTTGCGAAATTCTCTTCAAGCTTTCAGCAGTTTCAGGAATCTTGAGTGAGTCTCTTTAAAAAATACATTTTTCTAGCTATCATGTTTTCAGATGAGTTGGAGCCATAAACTGAGGCACAGGAACTATACATTTCAACCATAAAACAGCCCTTTCATCTTTGTGAGTATGACATCCTTGTTGGACGAGAACAAGAGTCCAGCAAAGGGTTAATGAAAATTGCATATGAAACAGATTAAGTCTGTATACTGTGAAGTGCTAGAGTGGAGATGTACAGTACAAGTGGATTATCAAAGATGCAAGTCCTGGTACTGTGCATTTTAGCAATATAACAACATCAAAATTGAGTCAGACCATCTTACTGCCATCAAGTCATTTTGCAGCAGGCTGCACTGCAACTAGTTTAAAATAATATTATTTTTTTTAAGGTGAAGTGGGCAGGCATCCACTATGGAGTGTATAGGCTGCAGAGCAAAGTACAGAGCAGTATCTAGTGGCCGTACAGTGCTTGACTTCTGCTGTCTAAATGCACAATTGAGCTTTTTCAGCCTGTGTCAGAGATATAACCCCTCAGCATGTTTTTCATCTGTTTAATCTTCCAATTGGGTTGCCTTAAACAGCCTGCGTAGCTTGTTTCATCTGGCCGAGTTCAGGCTGTGGAGTTGTAAATTATGATTTTACAAAGCCTAGGATTTGGCTTTCATGGTATGTCTATTGTCAGAAGAGCCATTCAAAAATTCTGTTTTCCTTAAAATATTTGAGTGTATTGATTTAAGCGAGGTCTGCTGTTTGTTTTGTGCAGAAATTCACAATTTCTGTGTGAGAAGTCATTGGGCGGTTGCTGCACATTTTCATTTGCCAGTTCTCAGTGAGGTAAAAGCCATACACGATAGGCGAGATCTTACTAGTTGTTGTACATAAGCATTTACCAGTCAACAAAATGTAATTTAAGTAATTATTGGTGGTACTTGTGCTCTGAAAGGTTGATGATGTCTTGTACGAGTCACAGAGCAGAAGGCAGTTTCCTAACTTCTTGCGTCTTGCAAGTAAGTGTGTTGTAAACAGCAGCCCTCTGCTGAAGGGTGACTCCGTATGTTGTGTTACGATACTCTGCATTCGCCGGTTCTCCCAGGCATACCTGCCAAATAGTTTCACCAGTTTAAAAGAGGTTTTCTTGTCGATGCCGTGTGACTAGAGGTGGGTGCTTTCCCTCTCGTGTATCAGCACTTCTAGTAGAAGTTCAGCATGGCAAATCACGCTTTCAGCGGCAGTTGTGCAGAAACTGGTGTTTGCACAGGTCTGGATGATGGGAACTTGGTCAGAAATTCAATAGCAAGGAGGAGCAAGTTACTAAAAATACTGAAGATCAGCTTTCAGCAGCAGCAGCCACAGGGGGCTCAACTGTCGGAGCACTCGGTTGTGTGCAGGCTCAGGAGGCAAACTCTAGGTTCCTTTTTTTGTTGGTTGTATTACATTGGTGACGCAACTGTATCTGCTTAGAGTATGCTAACAGATGCTTGGCCAAGTCATGCAATTTTTGTCAACTCTGTAAAACATCATAATTTTAGGCAAAAAAAAAAGAAAAGTCTGTGTTGTATATACTTTCAGTGAAAGAAAAACTCTAATGAGGCCTGGATTTCCCGGGATGGCTCAAGTCATGTTATTGTCCTTGCTTAATAACTTTCCATAAAAGATTTCAAATTATTCTGTGGTTTTTCTAAGCCACATATGAGCTCCCTCTGATGGCTAAATTGCAAAATTCTTTTCCTTGGTTTAGGAAGTAAGGAACTTAGTTTTCGTAAGTAACTACTTTTCCAGACAGGATATGGAAGAGGGAAGGAGAGCAACAGTATGGTCTCTTAGAGACTGGTGGTGTATTTCTGCGTGCCGTGCTGTGTGCCAGCCTTTCTCTAGCTCAAATAGCAGTTGTGTGTTTGGAGGATGGAGGAAGACCATCCTAATCTGGGCCCTGGTGTTACAAATCATATTGACATGAAAAAAGGACAAGAGAAAGAAGCTGGTCACACATCACTGCTCTGTATTCAAAGTCAAATAAGAGGTAGAGGCCTGGAGCTTTACAGTTTTGCAACTTTGGTCGAAAAGAAAATGAATTTTGCTTTCTTTTGATAAAATTGAGATGCTCTATCTTGTTAGATTTGTTTTATTACAAAGAGCAAAACCTTTTTCTTTAGATTCTGCACAGCAGATTTTTAGTTTCATCAATGTACTTTTCAAATACAGATTAAAAACATCTGTTTAATCTTGGTTTCATACATATGCGTATATATATACTCACAGATATATACTTACACAAGCACACTCATGCAGTAAAGCATGAATCTAACAAAGGGACTGTCTTTTATTCTTTCACAAAACTACAAATGCACTTCTCTACAGCCTACCTGCTGAAGATGTTGCCAAACACAATTATAAGCAGAACGTTGAATGAACAGTTCTGTATGAGTTCTAATAAATGACAGATAAAACCACTGATCTAACTTGGTGCTGAGTTGTATTTCTTGCATTATTCATCATTATCCTTTCTCTCAGTCGCAGCCATCGGTCATTTTCTTCCACCCATCTGCTATCAGGAGTGTGAAGAGTAGCATTAAATAATGTTACTTTCTCAAAATACTAAGCTGATAGGCCCTTCCAAATTCTTCCACATATAAACCCCTTTTGGCTTAGGTTCACAGAAACCCCAGCACTCGAATATTCCAGCTACTAACATGGCAAATGGGGTTCTTGTTAGAACAAATCAGCGTCTATTCAGGGGGCACTCAGATGCCATGGTGATGAATAGAAGGTAATTCTCTAAATAAAGTGTATGAGCCTTAAGGCATCGTCCAAAGCAAATTGTATTATAATTGTCTGTAAAATTACTGTTTCATCAAATACATTTATTTTTATTTTACAGAGAGATTTTCAAAGAGATTTTATCCTAACTTCAGTTTCCTTTTTCCTAATTCTAAAAACAGTCTTACAAACCTTTTCCTCAACAAGTTTGTAATGTGTTATCTCCCAGCACAAAAAAAAATTGGGAGAAGTTTCTCCAAGTGTATCTCAATGTGCTGTAGAGGTAACTGCAGAAAACCATGATATCTATTAGAAGTTCTGACCTGTCAACATAAAAAATAGCATGTCTACCCTATAAAAATACTGCTGCTTCTAGGGATCCTGTCTGCTGAGCCTTTATGGAATATCTTTGCTTAAAATGGTTGTAAAGATAGGTGGGCTTTTTATATAAAGCATGGGGCACTTGCTGTGCAATTTAGGAGGGCTGATACGCCATGACTGCACGTGGCAGTGTTAGCCCAGAACAGTTAGACCCAGCTGTTGGGCTTTCCAAGAGGAAAAGCATATTGCTCTGGACAGAGTGCTTTTGGAATAACGAGCAGGAAGCCACATAGTGATGAAGGATCCAGCACCTCTAGCTAATTCCAAGGCAAAGTTTTACATCAGAGGCAATTTCGATATAATGACTTTTTTCTAGAAACCTAAGGTTGCACAGCTGTTTTACCACAGCTGGGAGCTGGAGGATCAAATGCTCACTGCACTGTGAAATGGGACTCTTGGGAAGGGGCAGAAGAAATTGTTGGTGGAGTCCAGACACAGAAGCTGAAGACATTTCGAGGCTTCACAAATATACTAGCAATAATAAGCTTTATGGACATTAGACATGTATGTAGATTGTCTGGGGGTTTTTAGGAAATTTTTCTCTGAAATATTTCAATTCCAGAGAGTTTCTGTTTGTTTTAACAATGATCTCTTTTCACTGAATGACCTGATTAGGCAGAGTTGCAGGTAACTAGTAATGTAACTAGTGTGTTTAGGTAGTAAGAGTGGACAGAGTTAGTAGCCCCTGGCTGGAGCTGGGAGAAGTGCATGCCTCCGTCCTCTAAAAAGTAATCACTGCACTCGGGGACCCGGAGAAGTCTGAGTACCGTTAACCTGGGAACTGCGAGACAGAAGTTCAGTGAGTGAACAGCCTCCTTCATCAGACCAATAAAAACTGTTTCCTTGACTACCCAGAAAGGACGTGGAAACATCTGTCACACACCTTTCCCTTGCTCTCCTGGATGATTAGACTCCTCTTCAGCTTTCCATCAATTCCTTTTCATTCCACTCATTCTCTTTGCCTCCCAGGTGCTTTATTTTTCAAGTTGCTTGAGTGTTGCAGGAAATCGTCTTTCCTTTTATTTGGAGATTTTTCTTGAGTTTTGTTTTACTTCCTCTGTTTTAGGTTTTTATTGACACCGATCACTTCAGGCATTGGGATGAGGAAGCAGCTGCTGAGACTAACAGCGTCACAGGCTCCAGACTCGAGGAGAGCGGAGTACGAGGGCAGACAGATGAGAGGTAGCAGAGTTGGTGGCAAGGTCACCAGGGGAGACGTACCAGGGTGGTGGAACATCCATGTAAGCCAGTGTGATGTGCCACAGCTGCCAGACACGAGAGGCTCTTCAAAGGCTGTCAGCTCAGGAACGGTGTTGTGTTAACAGTGGGAGAATGTCTTCATTAGCAGTAGCTTTATTTGTGTTGTAAATAAAAAGAAGGATAATTTAAGGGTTTGTTGAAAGTTTTTTTTCCTAAATAGTGTTTTTTACCTGTTTTTCAGAAGCATCATTGAATTCCTTTTCACACCGTGTCATTGCTATTTTTTGAAGTGTCCTTTTCAAAACAGATGTGAGCCTCCAGAGGAGCATCTTACTGGATTGCTGCAGTCTGATCATGGGTACAGAAGATCCTGAAAATAAATTATCCAACATCTAAGAACAGCTTAAGCTCTTTGGCTCAAATATGAGAAGAATTTAAAGGGCCACAGAACTATAGGAGCATATGGAAAGCAAAGCCTGAGAAACTGAAAGAATACATATTTTTAATCAGACCATCAAAAATGTAGATTTTTACAGCTCAAGTCACTAGCAGTCGTGTTCTGTGCAATGTAAAACATTTTGTGATAAACTGGTGCTGCTTCTCTGAGGAACTTACAGCATGACTATGTAAGGATCAAGAGCAAGGTGGGTGTCATCACATATCATCAACTCTGTCTGGACAGTCAGAGTGTATTTTGCCCAAAGTCACACCAAATAGATGTGGCAAAAGCGGGAAGAGACCCAGGAATCTTGTACTTCGAGAGACTCTTTCTCTTGAGCACATCAATAGCCTAAATAAGCTGCTGCTTTTTTTCCCATAGTGCAGCTTACTGAATTAAATATACTGAAATGTGGACAGAGCAAAATTATGCTGATACATAAAGCATTCTTGAATTAGTATACATGCAAACATGATGAGTTCCTCCTTCTTTGATGGTCTAGCGATTGCTGCAGTCAATGTGACTATGTCATGCTAAATACTGAACGTGGTCGGAAAGTCATTTAAGAAGTCTCACTTTTCATCTTCTGTGTAGGCTGCTTTTACAGTTTCACTACAGATATGTAATTTTCTCAGTAGAAGACTCTTGAGATGAAGGATGGATTTGTGTTTAACCTATTAGAGTGGAACTATGTTAATCCTTCTGCAGTTGCAAACTTTCTTATGTGACCTTGAATTCTCACGTTCTCTTCTACAGCGAGATATAGCCCATATTCTCATCTGCTGACCTCTGTACTTTTAAACTGAGCTAATCTAATGTTTGCAGTTTGCAATTCACTTGAGATTTTCTCCTATGCAAACATTGAGGATTGTTCTACGGTTTGGATCCTTATTCAAAGCATTCAATAAAATAAGTGTACATAAGAGACACCTACAGAAAGGACCTGTGGTCTCTGCAGCAGGCAACTAGATCATCATCTAATGACTCTTGTACCTGTCTGGATATGTGTTTCCACTGTCCTGCTCATTTTTATATGCATATTTTGCGAACAGTTTAAGTGACTATTTTCAGAATATTTACTCCTGAAAGGCTGACACAGATTTCTGATGAAGCTTACAGGAACGAGGCACCCATGTTCCACTATCTTTCACACTGCACTTAGGTTCCTGTAGGAAGCTTAGTTGTAAAAAAAAAAATACTTGATCTAGGTGGTTGTGAACTGTTTGCGTTCCCCTCCTGTGGTGAGGAGATCGCTGTATGATGAAATCAGTTCTTAGCACAGGAGTGAGTATGCTTTGAATGGTGGCTTTATTACTGAGATTACCATCTGATATATATCATTGATTTAAGATCAGTCATGCCCCCCCTCCCTGCCTTCTAGAAATCCTCCTTTTTATGAACCATATGTATACATAGGCAGCAATTTCTTTTTTTTTTTCAATAACATCACCTTCAGCTTTTGTGCCTTGAAAAGATGTTTGTCTTTAAGAGTAACCCTGCTCTTGCCTGTTAAATGTCATTATCTCAGCATAGCTTGTTAGTCACAGGCTGCAGGAATCCTACAGCTGACCCAGTGCCTCACTGAATATACTAATGTCCTGCTAGAAAAGGTAAATATCACTTTTTCATAAATGAGAGTGCCCTTAGCACACAAAGCAGCAGTGCCAGGTCTGCACCACTTGTGTGCTTGTCCTTAGGTTATCCCCATGTTCATCTACGAACTGAAAACTTTTCACTGGGAAGGACAGGAGCAGGCATTCTCAGAGATCTGGGAGGTCAAGCATTCACTGTGGTCTGGGCCATTTCCTGAATTCTTCCGATAGGCAGGAGAAAGCGGCGCTACTGTGTGCTCTACACCCATTTTGTGTTTACCAAAATATGCTACTGACCCAGTTAAAGGCTTACAGAACTAGTACTGGAAGGGACTTGGAGAGGTCTGGCCTAAGGCAGGTTAAACTGTATCTTGACCATTCTTGACAGCTGTTTGACTGACCTGGCTGTAAATACTGCCATGAATGGAGGTACCAGAGCCACCCTAGGCATGATCCTCCAGTGCTTCATTAGCCTTCTGGCTCGATGGTCGTTCTTATCCCTGCCTATGATGTCTACTCTGTTTAAATGCGTTATATTGCCAGGGAAAATGAAGAACCATTTAATACGTGCTTCTTTGCAGAAACAGTGTATTTGGGTACATTTAACAAATCTCCTCTCAGTCACGGTGGGGTCAGTTGCTGGTGTGGGCTGAGGCACTGTTTCACCCCTGGGCTGGAGCATGTTGGGGGTTATTTCTGCCTCTCTGGCCTGGAAAAGCCTTAAACGTGGATGGTGTTCACCAGACTGTTTGGGGGATCTGAGGACTATTGCATGGATAAACATGGGACAGTTGCAAAGTACTGTGAAAACCATCTTGACAACAGAAAATTGGAAAGGTTTATGAGAGGTTTTTGAAGAGCAATTGAATAGGAGATGTGCTTTACTGTGCTCAGGCAGTTGCTGTCCCTGGGAAAACTAGAGTAAGTTAATGCATGACTTCGCCTGGTTACAGTTTGCAGTGGTGTGCGGCAGTGCTTTCAGTGATTGTGTCTATAAGTGTAGAAAGTTCATTCTCCCTGTGATGAGGATATTTGTTAGAGTGCTTGTGATTTTTTTTTTGTTTGGGTTTTTTATTTTTTTGAGCAACACTATTCTACAATGAAAGTCAAAACGGGGACTTATATTTGGCTAATGTATAGTGTAAACAGTAAAACTCTCGCATGCAGGCAACACTGATGTTAGATCTACCTTCTGCTGGTGGCGACTGCTCTGTATTCCCTGTGCTGATACACATTTGCATTGTATTTAGATCAATTTAACGTGGATGGGCAGATGCCACAGAATGCAGCGCAAGAGCACCTTCACGTGAGCTTTGAGATTCGGTGCCCCTAGCACATGCAGGGCATCATGTAACGCAGCTGGGCAGGCAGCAGGGCTTGCATTCACAGAGAGTAGGGACATTGCTGTGTGCTGCTTGTGTTATCTTCAGACGTCACTCTCTGTGCCTTCCCAAAAACCAAAGAGAAGCTAGAACCTCTGCTCCTGTGTCCTTCCCTCACCCTCCTTATGCTGCCCCTTCAGCTACTTTCTTGTTGCACAACGCAGTTGGGATGAGGGCAGGAGAGTGCCGGATTTGTGGGTCATTGCTTTGTTTCCATGCTGGGTATTTGCCCTGTGTACTTTGCTCAGCACGCTGGTGTGGCCTGACACTGCTTGGCAGAAAGTCAGTGTATGTTTTACCTTGCCTGAAAGAAGGCAGACCTGGGACACGGTGAGGGTGAAACTGAAGGGCGTTAGGAGGGCTTGGGAGTCTCTGGGCAGAAGATATCAAAGCAGGCCTCTCCTGGTAAATATTGTGGGACTGGTAAGTAGATAATGGTATGGAGCAGGGAGAGCATTGGGGTTTTCTCATAATAGATGGGCCTGAGGCACATCCTGGAGTAAATCAGAGTGTAGAGCTCAAAGTTTACTCCATTTCAGTACAGCAACAGAACAAATACTACTTTCTGGGAAGCACGGGATTCCTTCCCATTCTCTGTATCTCTGTGATTGAGAACGGGTCGAGAAGAGGAAGGTCTCAGTTCTTGCCTTTGTTCTGGATTTCTGAAGTTAATGCCTGGCAGCCCCACAGATTTCCTGGGTGATCTGGGGAATATTGCTTTGTCTCTCATTATCCAAGTTCCCTTAATAGTTCTTTGTTCACATAGATTGTTTATTTAGATAATCTGTTTTAAAGAGCAGGACGTAAAAGGCTTTATGTCCTCTCTGTGGAGGCGCATGTGCGAGTGCCTTCTTTAGTCTCTCTGTGCTACGGCAATGCAAATGATTATGGTAAATGAACCAGCCAGGGCAGCATTGTGGACTCAGGTTTCCTACATCCCAAGGCCTTGCTGTAGGTCGTTTTCTCACTGCCCCCGAGGCTGTTTTGTGGCATGTCTCCAAAGGGAGGTACTGCGATTGAGGCCAGTGATCTCTGGGCTGTGGAGCTTGTCACTCTCGTGAGTGATTTCATAATTCTCTGCAGAGACTGCGTTTGTGCTTTGTGGGGGAAAGGTAATCCGTGAGTTCTCATTAAGCCCTTCAGATAGACACGGTGACCTTGAATCCCAACCAGAAGGCAGTGAGGATCCCTGAAGCAAGGTGTGGTTGGGGAGCAGTATTTAATCTCTGACTTTTTTGGAAGATGTGGCCTGGAATGGAAGAGTGCGTTTGTCCGTCCCTTCTGAAGAACCCCAGTTGTGAGGGTGGTTGGGATATCAGAGAGACAGGTCCAAGACTGTGCTCTGAAGTAGGGGGAAGAAATCCTGATTTAGATCTCCCACATCCTTTGAATGCCCAAGTCCCTGGACTACTGTATTCTGAACAATTCTTTCTTCATCTCTCATTCTTTAGGAAAATTTTCATATCTTCTTACTTTTGGCATTAGGTTGAAAACCCAAAATGTGTTGCAGTATCTCATTGTTGATTAGTGCTGTCCATACTAAGGAGGTTTGGCTGCAAACTCTTCGTAGACTTGAATGTTCAGGTTCTGTGCTTTGAATCAGCTCTTACAAAGCCGAGAATAGAGCTTGACTAAGGTTTTTCTGATAAATTATTTTTCCATTAAAATAATACATCTTCAGAGGGATTAAATAGTTCACAACTGCAGACTGCATTTGGCAAATAGCTTTACACCTTCCACAAGTAAAAAGTAAAAACCTGGTAAATTTTAGTACTTTCAAAAGTGGTTTTAAAAAATGTTTAACTTTTAAAGACATTTTTAAAGTGATTGTTCTGGAAGTTTTTAAAACATGTAAAGTTTCATTAACATTGTTTCAGGATTAATGCAATGTTTAGTATGATCCAAATGTATTTTTAGTTTCTTTAGTCTATTAGTGTATTTTAGTTTTTATTGTTGGAAAAATGCAAGCGTTTTAATTTCTGATTGACCTATGCTATTACTACTTATTATCATCAACATCCAGGTTTCTTAATGAGACAGAAACCCAAAATACTGCACTTCTGCAAAGTTAGGATATTGCCTTAATTTCAAATATCCCTCCCAGATTTAGAATAGATTGGGGTTTGGGGCTTATGCCTAACGCCTGCCTCCAAAGGAGTGCTAGTTTGCAAGGTGTTTGTATAATTTAAGGCTGAGTGGGTGTGTGCACTGAGCTCAGTGAGTATGGCACAGTGAAGTCAAGTCAAACACAAGGAACAGAGACAAAACCTTGGCTGTTTTACACAGATTGAAGAGTTTCTGCTACCAGCAAACTGCTGGGAAATACAGTTCCATGTTCGCAGAGTGGAAAGTTTTCCAAGGTCTGAACTTGCAGGTGGATAACGTCATAGGAATGTACCTTTTGGTTTTTACCTTTGTGGTTTCTTTTCTGTAAGACACAGACAATTGCTAACAAAGTTGCTCAAAAGGCCTCACTTGTTTCCTCCACGTGAGGAATGAACATAAACCTAACAGAAAAACCACAAACCAGCCTCTTCCTAATCAGGTGCTAACTTCAGGGAAGGAGTCTTGCAGTCCTCTATAATGTAATTGCAGACACCAAAGTGTTGTAAAAAGCCATTCCCTGAGGCCCAAACTGTCACAGAGGAGAGACGCCATCCAGCAAAAACCTCATACAAAGTGCTCGTTAAAAGGTAGGAGAGGGAAAAGCCCTCTCTGATTTTTATTTTTTTTTTAATACCTGGAGTTTCACCCATCACTGCTGTGAAACGTACTTGCAAAATTAGGCAGTGGAAGCAGAGAATGCCAACTCAGCACTGTGTGTCAGGACCCACCTTACGCGCAGTATCCATCTTGTGTAGCAGACTGGTATTTAACCACCCCAAAAAGGAATGGTTTCTGACCACTTACGGTCAGAAATAGATACATGGAGAAAAACAAAGCAAACAAGGACTACTGGAGAGGACAAAGCAAAAGTAAAACAAGCATACCTGAGTACAGCATCAGTCATGCTCTGCAGAGCCATCAGGGTAGAAGACAGTGGAAGTCAATACTCGCAGAACTCCACCAGCAAGTACTTAGTTTCCTTCAATGCTCTGCCAAAGTTGCTCTTTTTCAGCAAGAGTACATTGTTCTCCTTTTTTATTTTGGGGAGTTTGGGTTTCTTTGGCTTTGTTTCATTGGAGCTTGGGCTGTCTGCTGCTGCGAAACTTGTGAGAAACAATAATGGCAGAAGGCAAAACTGATGTGTCTTCATCTTGTCGTGCCTTTATCCAGTTACTGAGAAGGAAAGCAAAGCAGCACTAAGCAGCAGGGTTTGCTGCTCGAGTGGCAGCTGTTGTATCGGGCAAACTAAGAGGCTGATAAGGTTGATAACGGAGTCCACCACCAGTGGAGCCAACTGCACCGTTTCACAGGAAGATTAATGTAGTTAATTACTTCCCCATCTTTAGCAGTGTTTGGGAAAAAATTATCTGTGGGGAAGGTGGGCTTACTGTTTCTGTAAGTAATCAGAACCGTGGGGAGACAGTGGGAGAGCACAGGAGGAAACACCTGCCTGCAGAAGCCCCAGTGGATTCATAGTGCACCTCTTCAATGAGGGGGCCTGCTCTTGTCACCCCTACCCAGTGCAGAGCTGCAGACAAAGCAGTGGGGTAACTGGGCAGTATTTGGGGGCTGCTCCTCCACTTAATGTTTGGTAGTCTGTTGCACTTACAGAGCTACTTACTATCGATCTGATTCAGAGCATGCTGAAGTCAGGGAAAAACTCTCATTTTTTTGCGTATGTAGTTCTGGTGTCTGTGTTTCTTCAGTGCCTTGTCTGTGAGGCTCCCATGTCTGCTTAAATGCCAAGTTGTAGCTCAAGTAAGATACCACTTTATGGGTTAAATCAGAAGATATTGCCATTGGTTTTCAGTGGTAGCATAATTTCATGCAGCTAATATCTGAATGGTAAACCGAAGGGGCCAAATGTACTGTTTCATCCGTAGGATAGCTATCAGCTGTGTCTGTGAACTATGAGGCCTCCCTAGGTAGTATTTACAGAACATTTTAAGAAATAATCTTACAAAAAAGATTAAGAAAGTACAGTTTACTGAAAAATGGTTATTTCTGTAAATATCTGCCACTCTGTAATTGTAGCAGAAACATCTTTGACCCTTCAACTCTGCTGAAATTTGTGAATTGTACACCCAATGCTGTAGCCTCTCCAGAGGGGACCAGGTATTCTGGTGGTTGTTTTGTTCACACAGAGAAGAACAGAGCTGACTTGAGGGCAGGTGGGACCAGATTAGTAGAACCAAACTGATAGTTGAAGAAATTGCCTCCAATAATGACTCTTCCTTCCTCATGGGGAGCAGTGCTGCTTTACTCCTTCATCCTTCTAGACTAAAGGATGAAAAATCTGGTATCAGGAGGGTACTGCTAAAGGGAAGGAGTGTTTATAATAGTGCTTGATGTGGTAGCCTCCATTTTATTGGCGGTGAAGGATCCTGGGTGGCATATTGCTTCAGTTTAGGTTGTTTTCATGCCTGGTGTGAGTAGGGCTCAGTTTCAAGTGAACTCTATCCTGTCAATCTCAAAGGCCTTGGGTTGTAATGTACCTTGATACGTGTTCTGTTAGCACTCGTACAGGGTGCCTAATGAAATCAGAGGGCTGCTCGCAAGATAAGATCATGTAAATACAGATGCAGCAATCAGGTACTAAAGAAAAAAAAAGTAAGCAGAAAGATAAGAGTCTTCTGTTTGACTTTGTGGTCTTCCCAGGCTCTTTTCCTAAGATGTCTTTCTGTAACATCCTAGGAGGGTTAAAAAGCATCTTTCAGCAGAACAGGGGAAAACTAACAAGGCCTGTTTGATCTGAACATGCAGTGTTGTAAGCTCAGAACACAGCCTAAGGGTCCCAGAGCATAGGTAGGACGACAAACCATTTGCTTAGAGAGCTGTTTTTTTCCTGTCTGTCACTGAAACAAATAGCAGTCAACTCAGATCCCTCCTGGAAACCTCCTACCAGGGAATAGGCACCATTTCGGAAAGGGCTTCTAACCTCTATGTCCTGTAAGGAAACTAGAGTGAGAGGAGGATCATATAGCAGTTGGTCCTGCCAGGACAGATTTGCCATGAGGGATGGAGTGGGATTTAGCAGAACTGAACAGAAAATGGAAAATGACGGAGTACAGGGTTTTCTCTTGGGCATACAGCAGATTAGGTCACACTTCTGCACATTTCTTCACCAGTACTAACTAGTTCTGGCTCTTTCATTTTATTCTTTACAGTTTGAGAGATATGGAAGAATCTGCCTTCTGCAGAAGCCACAGGCCAGGAAACATGGGGTGCAGGATAGATGTAATTCTTGGGCCTTCTGCTTTGTTACCACTCACACCCTGGAAATTGTTGTGTGGTCGAGGGCCATTGACACATGCCTCACACACACCTTCTGTTTGTGTTTTTCTGTTTTGTCTCCCAAATACAGTGATTTTAGAGCGGTCAGTTACTGTTGTTTATTGGCATTGAACACTTTAAGCTGCTACTACATCTACACCTGCCATACATAATACAGAGGTGAAAGTAACTGTGTAGGATCCCTGTGAGATAGTAGGTAGGTACTGCTGGCTGTTAAACATCTCCTTGTTTAGTAGGTCATGGCACAGAAAGATTTAAAAGCAAAGCTGGTTCCATTAAATTGAGGGGAAAATTCCCGTAGATTTAATGTGGTGGGTACATTCTTAAGGACTTGATTACACTCAAAATAAGTTTATCAGAAGTTTCTGCATCTGTGACTAAAGTTGTAGTTATCCAGACTTCCAAGGCTGGGCTTTAAACAACTGCAGTATCATCCATTCTGTCTCCTCCACGTGTACCTGTATGTGGTGTAGGAGAGGCTAGGAGAAACTGGAAGTGCTGGAATTTTCTTTGCAAGTTCGTTTTACAACATGTATCCTTTTCAAAGTTGCACATTTCAGATGAAGTGCAAAGCAAATTGAAGTCTTTGGCATTTCACCTTTGCTTGCCTTGTGTTTATTTTGTGTTTATTCCATGCCCACAGTGAAAACAGAACTCACAAGGAAATAAATTGAAGATTGATGGGTTTTGTTGGTGCATAAGTTCAGTGTGAATCGCCATCTAGTGTATATTTAAGACATCACATAATTACAGACCGATTTGAATGAAAAGAATAAACAGAGTGCTCTCAAAACACTGTCTAGTAAAGTGTCCTCAAAATGGTTTCTAAATAGTGGCATTTTATTTCTGTAAGCAGGCAAAGTGCAATATAAAATGTACAGGAATCAAGAGAGAGATATTTAGAAAAGGACTGGGAAGTGAAAGTTTAGAGATGAGATTCTTTCATCAGCTGACAAATAGAGGACAAAGATCATGATGAAAAAACAGTGCACAATCTCTTTGCCAGGAATGGAGGAACACTTCAAGAATCACATAAAATAACGGGGATAAACAGGGAGGCACAGAAACAACCTATCTATTCAAGCTGGTTTGCAGTAATTTATCCAACGTCACAAACTAGACAGCATCTAATATGTGGCTGGTTTTAAATGTATTTTCTTTCATTTCAGGTAACTGATTCCTGTAGGCGTGCATCTGATTTTTTTCCCCACTGTTTAATAAAACGTCGTTTATCATGAGAACATTTATTAGACCATGGATTGCTCAGTGTTTGCAGATTCTCAGGTCACCTTGCAGATTATTCCATGGATGCAACAAGATTCTTACATCTCAGATTATTTCGGATTATGACTCTATAAATCAGTGTAAAAAGGAACTGCCAGAATATTTCAATTTTGCAAGTGATATCTTAGATGAGTGGACACAACTGGAAAAGGTAGTATTTTTCTTTTATTTCGTAGGTATTGCAACAAATCTTAGACGATACAAACCAGTTTTCCTGATGGATACTGGGTAACATTAGCTGCAGAGTAGAACGCACTATTTTATTTTCTTTGTCAGAAATATAGGTATCACTTTAAGAGACTAGTAGCCAGGAATGATTTGCTTAGTCTGGAGTTACTTTGGATTGAAATTAAACCTTTTAAGGATTGTCTTCTTATTTTAATATCTTCTGTTGCATTCTAGGATGGAAGACGACCGGCAAATCCAGCTTTTTGGTGGGTAAATGATGAGGGAGAGGAGGTGAAGTGGAGCTTTGAAGAGTTGGGATTTCTGTCTAGGAAAGCTGCTAACATACTTTCCGAGGCATGTGGTTTGCAGAAAGGAGACAGAGTTTTAGCAGTTCTGCCTCGTGTTCCTGAATGGTGGCTACTGAATGTAGCCTGTATGCGAACAGGTGAGGAACCGTACTGATCTCTTGGATGCAGAAAGGAAATAAATAGAAGATACAAAAAATATACTAAATTAATTTGAAAAAAATGTGAACAGGAATATGCTGCTGTGCCCTGTACAATTCAGCTTTTGCACAAAAGGAGAATTGGCAGCACCCACACGCAAACCAAAGCAACATTGTACTAGGCGCTGGACAGACACGGTGCAGTTGAACGGCATTCTCAGCTGAAGCCAGTGAAGGCTGAATGGTTACAATCTAAGGCCAGGTTTGACTAGATACATTATCAGGGTGGACAATTTTAATGCAGTGAGTTAAATGACCGGTCTGGTGTCCTGGTTTCAGCAATTAAACGATGACAACTGGTTAATAATTCAATACAATATTTTTTTGCTCTGCTGTTACAGTTTTGCAAAATCTTAGGAAGAATTTTACCCATTATATTTTTAAACTGCTAAACATCCATGGTAGAACAATTCAGCATCAGCAGGGACATGATCAAGTTTTTTTGTCCCACTTCTAAGCTCTGTGATTCTTGCAGGTTGTAAATGGGGCTAAGACTCAAGGAATACTATTCTGTTGTATCCAAGATTTTCTGAACTGTGATGTGGGAATATCAGTCAGTATCTCAGTGCCTCAGTTTCCCAATTGTAAAATTTAGTGGACACCTGAAAGTGCAAGAAGACTGAAATCAATTTGTAGGTCAAGTCTTTTGAAATCCTTGGAAAAAGGAGATATAGAAATGCACTAAGTTGATTTCCCCCCCCTTCTGAAAATGTGATTTCAATCACATAGTACTCAGTATCCAGACTTAGGTTTGTTCACATTATGAAATAAATCCAAGCTTGAGGGATATGTTGACTGAGCAATGTATATAGGCTACCTGACCTCAATCTGCTTATGCCATATCAGAAATACTAATTCATTGTTAAAATGAATAATGGCTTTGTTCCAGTTGTAAATATAGTCCAAATGCTGGCCTTATTCATATACTTAAGGGAATGATAATCCCAACACTTCCTTCCTGAGTTACAGATCATGAAGGATGTGTTCAAAAACACTTCAGATTTTACTTATGATTGTATGGATGACACAAAACTCAACAGCAGGGTTGCACGGGTTGGAGGTCTTTCAGAGCCAGATGATCCCAGGTTGTTCCTAGGCCACAAATTCACCCAAGCTCTGTTTTCAAACATGAGTTATACTTGACTCCTGTTTCTCAGAGAATAGGTTTTTGGCAAGTAGCTCAGCTTTTCTATGTCTGGGATCATGTCCTGTGAACATAATAAAGATAAATGGTCAATTTTCTAAATTGCTTGTTGCTTTTTTCCAGGAATTGTCTTTATTCCAGGAACAACCCAATTAACAGCCAAAGACATCTTATACCGACTCCAGGCTTCGAAGGCCAAGTGCATCATTACCAATGATACTCTGGCACCTGCAGTGGAATCTGTCGTGCCTGACTGCCAGTTTCTGAAAAGCAAACTGATTGTAGCCAAAGGGAGCAGACATGGGTGGCTGAACCTCAAAGAACTATTTGTGTGAGTATCTAGCTGTTTTACCATCATAGAATCATTGAATGGTTAGGGTTGGAAAGGATTAAAGATCATCAAGTTGCAACCCCCTGCCATGGGCAGGGACACCTCCCACTAGCCCAGGTTGCTCAAAGCCTCATCCAGCCTGATGTTGAACACCTCTCTGTGAGGTGAAGGAAGCTGGATCAGTCAGGTGACATTACTGAGTTTTGGGATTAATTTCCAAAATACAAATGAGTTACATTTTTGCATCGCTCTGCAAACTCGCTGTAATCACTGCATTAAGTACCGATTTCTCCAACACACTTTTTGGGAGCTGTATTGGGGTTTTTCAGCTTCTCCTTACTCAGCAGCCTGCCAGCTTTCAAAAGTTCTCGGCTGCTACTGTGGTTGCAAAACAAGCACACAGAGTACTAGTCTTGCAGTTGTTTTGTGCTTGTCACTTAGACCCCAGCCTAATGCCTCTTAAATTCAATGAGAAGATACCCCTTGTTAGTTCTTGGTGCTCAGCTAGCATAGCCTCAGTTATTTGTTCCCTTTGCTATCTTCGTAGCCCAGACAATCTGAATTGTTAATCAGTCTCTTGAAAATAAATGTTTAAGGCCATCTTACCTGGCATAATAGCCTGAATATGGCCCCTATTGACTTCACACTGGGAGATGGTATCTGTTGAGGCCAAAGTAATTTTTACATCTGCCTCCTATTCCACAATAAGCACCTTGAGTGTCCTCGCCAAACAGTTGTAGGCAAAGTTACTGGAATATGCTGTAGGTGTTCACATCTTTAAAGTTATGGCATACAGAGCACGCTTGTCACTAGCACAATGTGCTCTCTTGACTCTTACCTCTGGAATCTGATGCAACTGTTTACTCAGTGAGATCATATAGTTTGGGGCCATTTTCCTGTTTATCACCTAAACTGCTTTCCGTGTGAAAAACTACATGTAGTAACCATCATATACTATTTATTCTGAAGGGTGACATCTGCTGACCATAAATGTGTCAAGACAAGGAGTCAAGACCCGATGCTGATCTATTTTACTAGTGGAAGTACAGGCTTTCCAAAAATGGTGGTGCAGTCCCACAGCAGTTACGGCATCGGATTTGCAACCAGTGGCAGGTATGCCTTGCTGTTGCTCCCAGTGTCCTGATTAAGTGACGTGATCACAGTTAAATGGAAAATGTGACCACAAAACCTCCAGTAAGTGCAGGCAATTCATGAGTGTAGGATCTTTGTTCTTCCTCACCTTTCCTCTTTCACGGTGAAACCCTCATTATTAAAAGCTTCTTGAAGACTCAGTTGATCGTCAGCCACAGCATTCTGTCTGTATAAGGGTAGTTGGCTTATAGAAAAACCAGTTAAAGTCGAGTGTTGTAGTATTATGTAAACCTTCCTTGAGAACCAAAGCAACCTCAGACCCCATAACATTATACATTAAAAGTTACAGTTCAGTTGGAATCTGTGGCTTAGTACTGTTTTTTTTTCATTGAACATCTTTTTTGTTTTATGCTTCCCAATGAGTGAGAAATTTCATGAAAATCAAAGGATACGTTTCCCAAGGCATTCTGAGTTGGAGGTTGGTGGTATAGAGTCCATAGAAATAATTTGGTTAGTTTCCTAAAGAAATAAGATGTGATTTAGCTGATGTCTCTGATCCGCAAGGTGGGGAAAGCCTATTCCAAATGATCTGATTGGTTTTTTTATCTAGATCCAGATTCTGCAACTCAACCCGAGGGTGTTGTGCACTGTTCAGGAGAAAAGCAAACACTGCAAATGTTAAACAGGAGGGAAAGAAGAGAAATAAGAGAATGATTAAGATTCTCTTAAACTCTTAAAAGCTTTCTAAAGACCCCCAGTTACTGGCACCGCATCTTCTAACAGAAGTCTCATGTTCTTTTCTTTAATCATGCTGTGACCTGTACCCGAGTCTCTTACACTCTATGACCCTTTTTTTTGTCACTGCTTTATCATCAGGTACTGGATGAACTTGACTCCTTCAGATATAATGTGGAATACCTCTGATACTGGCTGGGTAAAAGCAGTTTGGAGCAGTGTTTTTGCACCATGGATCTGTGGATCATGTGTCTTTGTACACAATATGCCACAGTTTAAGCCAGCAGTTATTGCAGAGGTAAGTGTAATATTTTATACTCTTGAGTTTTGTTTCCATTTTGCATAAAGGAAGCAAACAAGCTGGGCTCCAGTGCGTGGGTACCCACTGCTCTATAGCAGCAGTGATGGTACTTCCCACATACCAAGCAATCATCCCTCCCTTTGGTGCCCAGTAAGCTAGAGGAACAAGTGTTTGCCCTCCTGGTTAGGCCATGTGACACGACTGCAGTATATAGGAATGTGGTGGAAGATGCAGGATAAAAAGAAGTGAGGATCACTGCTGTCTTGTCCCGTACTTAGCCCAAAGCTCACTTCAGCTACTTTGGGCTCAGGGTGAGCATGAGCCAGTAATCAGAGTATGGCATAGACCTGAATCAGGGCCCTGTTACCCTGAATTTTCAGTGAGTTGCCAGAATGCCTATTCTTCGTCTCTGCCATTTCACAAAACCATTCAACTTGCCTGTTTTCCTCAACATTGGCCACTTTTGTGAAGAGGAGACCCAGACTTCCCCAAGAATAAAATTGGAGCAGCTTTGGTCTAGTTCACTGTTGTCACTTAGCCTTGAAGCTGGGATACAGTTTCCTTGAGAAGCAGAAAACAATCTTAATTGGAACTACTACTCTTGGTGGTCATTCATTTCATTAATTCATGTGAGTGATTTTTGTTGGACAGAAAGTACTGTATTTTCTACAGCAGTGAAACTGACTAGTACAAGCTGCTCTGCAGTCAGGATTCACAGTCACTAATCTGTTGTCATTCTCTGTGTTGAGTGTATGTTGCATTTTTATGGTTTTCATTTTGCAGAACACGTAAGTTGTGTTAATCGCCTGCACTTTTACAAGGTCAGACCCACCATTACGTTTTCTTTTCAACAAAATAACTTTGTGTTTTTGTAGACTCTCTCAAGGTACCCCATCACCACCTTTTGCACTGCTCCCACTGCCTACCGCATGCTGGTCCAGCATGATCTGAGCAGGTACTGCACATCTGTCTGTTGCAGGGGTAACAGAGCCAGGCTGGGATATAATGCTGTGACAGCTCTGGCTGTTCAGTTCCTTATGTTGCTTAATTTGTTTCAGTTAAAGGAAATATAATTAGCAAAACTTGCTCTCAGAAAAGAAAGCTGTGTTCTGAAATATGAGAATAACTGGTCACACCTTAGGTCATTCAGACTTCAGGAACAGGTCTTTGAAAAGACAGCACAGAGGAAACAAGTGAAATTTTTTTAAGTTGTCACTTCCTCTGAATTTACAGTTCACAGTTAAATTTAAGTCAAGGTTTCAGGCAGCACTGGATCAGGGAATTACTGGAGTACAGTGGAGTTGTTGCTGTACGCTTGAGAATGAAGTAAGCAATTAGAGGACTTTCACATGCTGAGTCGTTTGCCAGTTGTTCTCACCAGTTAGTTACACTGAAAATACTCAGCTTATGAGAAGCAGTCAGTATGATTTGTAAGGAGTTTTCACACCTTTGGTAAGGTACTTATTCTTCTCATAGAAGTCTTTCATCCTGACAAAAGCCAGCCTTTGTGTTCCTATTCAGCCTTGCTCTTGCCCTAGAAAATTCTCAGTATCTTGTATGACCTTGAATGTTGGCACATAACTCAGCTTTCCATGAACATCTGATGTGCTTGGTCAGATTTCCCCTTTCTTGTCAGCTATTCCAAGAAAACACCTTTGCTCACTCTTTTTCAAGTAAAATCATCCTACTTCCAGTGACACAGAGATAAACCGCGTTATTCTCAGTGGTAACATGAGCAATCTAGGAGTCCAATCCAGGACTGTGTAACAGGATGATTATTGTCATTTCCAAAGTAGCTTGTGAAGTTTTAGGCATGTGTACTTTGAAAGTTGAGGGAGGCTGCCCAGTTAAGATCATTCACTGCTGTGTTTTCGGAAGTTATGAAAATTATTTCATTGCTATTCCTCTCAAGCTACAAGTTCACGAGTCTGAAGCACTGCGTGTCTGGAGGGGAACCACTCAATCCTGAAGTGATGGCAAAGTGGAAAATCCAGACGGGGCTGGATATCTATGAAGGTTATGGCCAGACTGAAACAGTATGTTCACATTCGTTCTTGCAGTATGCCCTTTCAAAGGTAACAATACCAGAGGCACAGTGTTCTTAAATTAATCAATAGAAAAGGTGAGAATAATTTAAATTAACTTTTTTTGAAAGAGGCTATATATAATTATGATTATATAGTTCCAAAATCAGCTTGCTGCATATTTTAATGTTTATAGGAAATACTGTGACTACAGAGTTCATCCCCCTGCAAAAACCATGCCAGGGATTACCTCAGATCAAATAATTTGTAGTAGATCCTTTCATCATCTTTACTTAAAGGGCAAAACTAAAAAAAGGGGAAAAAAAAACGCTCTGGGTATCAATTTGGCCTGAGATTTTAATGAAAAATACTGAATCATTTCATATCCCAGACTTCTCTGTAAATGAACGTTGATGAAGCTACTAAGAGTCAGATTTCACACATCCCTTTCCTCTTACCCTTGATTTGGTCTGAAATTAATTGACCCATTATTGAAACAAGATCTGTAGTAATTTCACACGTACTGTCTTGCAAATTCAAGTGTTTGTAGAAGAATCCACTGGCTCAGACTGGGCACAAGAAACCTCATTCCACAGGGCTAAAATAAAATGCCTCTCAACCCCTCTCTGATGTGCTGGAGAACCACAGTGCTTTAGTCTGATTCATGGAGAAATCGTGAAGAAGTATTGTGCCTAATGCAAGCCAATAATAAAGTCTACAAGACATTGCACAATTTTTTTTTTTTAAATATTATGCAGGTAACAATATGTGCCAATATGAAAGGAATGGAAATTAAACCTGGCTCTTTGGGAAAAGCTGTTCCCCCTTATGATGTGCAGGTATGTCGATATGTTACATCTGAGCTCAGCTCTGGTTCTGGGTACAAGGGTAGGGGAATGCTGTCTGTGTCTGTGTCCCTCTATGTCCTTATCTGGGCTATAACACAGATATTTCACTGAGCTAATCAAAGCAATGGTGATACGTCCTTTCTGCAGATCACAGATGACCATGGGACTATTCTTCCTGCAGGAGAAGAAGGCAACATTGCTATCCGAGTTCAACCTACGCGACCATTCTGTCTGTTCTCCGAGTACTTGGTAAGTTTGAGTTGGCCTGTCCGTGCATGCTGAGAAGCTCAAGAGAGATCCAGGGAAAAGTACTGTTGACTTACTGAGGAGCATAATTTCATCCAGCATCTTCACAAGGTCTCTAGTTTGCCTGAGGGCTTTGAGCCTCATCAGCACATTGTTCTGCTGATGGGCAGGGTGTACCTCATTCCAGACCTGCACCTGGAGGTTAGCATGGGCTTTATGTTTAGTACATCACTCCTTCCCTTCCGTTCTACTCCTGTTCTTGGTTACGGATTAATGAAGGAAGCCCGTAAAGGCTGCTGTAATATGCCATGAGCTCAGGAAGGTTTTCCAAACAGCACAGGTATCTTATTCCCTCAGCCACTGTCAGAGGTACCTGCAGATTGATTTTTAAATCTTTAAAAATTGCATGTTGTAGCATGCATGTGTCGCTGGTGTCAGCCAAGGGTAACCCACCACAGTAGATAATGAAGTCTTTCCTGTAGGACACCTCATTTGTGTTTTGGTCTTGAAGGTTAGGGGTGAAAAGTTTCCATTGACAAGAGGTTATTGTGGCTACCCCCTGTAATGATAAATCATTTCTTTGAAGAGATTGATTATACATTGTAGTAATTGGCTGTGATGGATTAGCATTTTGATAGAGCACGCCCTTTTTTCCCTAGAATGTGAATCCATCCATACACCAATGCCCTTTTCCACCTCTCACGTATTTCCACCACAAAACTGCTAACTAACACAGCTCTGTTTTTTTAATTGAAGTCATAAAATATTATTGAACATACTTGTTTTGAGAACAACTTAGAAAATTGTTTTGATCATTTTTAGCACGACTGCAAACTAAATGCATTACATTTCACTAACAATCAGATACATTTTTTGAAATGTTTTATTGTTGTCAGGATAATCCAGATAAAACTGCTGCCTCTGTGAGTGGGAATTTTTATATTACTGGGGATAGAGGGATTATGGATCAAGAAGGATATGTCTGGTTTGTTGGAAGAGCTGATGATATAATTAATTCTTCTGGGTAAGTCAGTTGCTTTAAGATTTGCTCGTTTGCCTGTTAATGATTCTCTGTTTTATCACAAAATTCAATCTGGAAAGACCAATTGAATGGTTAGCTTGCTACAGGTGTCATATCTGCATTTTCTTCTAGGTATCGTATTGGCCCATTTGAAGTCGAAAGTGCATTAATACAACACCCTGCCGTCTCAGAGTCAGCTGTTGTCAGCAGTCCTGATCCAGTTCGAGGAGAGGTAAAAAGAAAAAAAATATAGAAAGCAATGCACTTGATTCTAAGCATCAAGTTCCCTATATGTACTAGGCTTCCTTGGAGTTAAATGTGTTGCAGATTTTTGGAAGTAAAATAGGTTAAAAAAATTTTATAACCGTATGTTGACAGATCTTAGAATTTCAGAATTATTTCCCTGTTTGCAGGGTTTGATGTGGAAGAAAAGTTTCAGATTCATTGTGGCATCTTTTTGTGTAAGAAATAGAATTTGAAAGTTTTAACAGTGTATAAAGTTAAGAAAAAAGTGGAAAAATAACAAAAAGTCCTATGCTGCAGAATGTGTCCTTCACAACATTGCATTCAATGAAAAGAGAAATTTAAAAAAACTAAAATTTTTGCATTTCTGAATTTTGATACTCAGTTTGGGCAGCAAATGTATCCCTTTATTCCTATTTCTGGAAGTTTATGGAGGCCCTTAACTTTTGTGACACAGGTAGTCAAAGCCTTCATTGTTTTGGCTCCTGCTTTTGCATCACACGATCCGGAAAAATTAACTCAAGAGCTTCAGCAGCATGTCAAGAAGGTGACTGCACCTTACAAGTATCCAAGGAAGGTAAGTACACCACAAAAAGACAGGTTTTCTAATTGTGTCAAGAACTGAATAGTTTTTGTCCTGCCTTGGCTTCTTTTCAATGGCATTCTGACAAATGCTCCAACTATTGTAAAATAAAATAAAATTAAAATAAAAGTTTGTTGCAGCTATAGCCTTGGGTTGGCGACTCAAATGGACAAGATGTTTGGCTCTTATCAATTCCTACCTTGGGCTCTGTTCAGACTCTCAGACAAAGGGGAAATTCCTGCTGGCATCAGAAGGGTTGGAATCCCTTACAACCAGGAAACACACCAGTAGTTCCCCGTCCTGACAGCTGAAGCACTCACCTTTTCAGGATTGTGGTACTTGCCTCTGCAAGCACTGCCTGTCCGGTCAGCTCAGATGTGTAGTAAGGAATTTCACCGTGCCAGCTCCAAGTTGTGCAGCTTCCCAACTTTTTACCCCAGCCATAATAGAAGTTTGTCTTTCCTTGCATCTGGGAGGTTAATTAGGATATATTTGGCTAAAAGTGAGCGTTTTTTACTTTCAGGTTGAATTTGTTCAGGATCTGCCAAAGACACCTACTGGGAAAATCCAGAGAAAGGTTCTAAGGAACAAAGAGTGGGGAAGAGCATAACATGATCTGGAAACTGAGAAGATAAAATTTCCATCAGCTATACGAGCCATAGCACATCACCCTTGACATTTGATCATGACGCAGAGCACTAGGAGAACATATGGAAAAACAAGCTATGGAGAAAAAAAAAGGAGATAACACTCATGGCTTGAGGATATGTGGCATTAGAACCACTTTTGCCATCAACCTACGAATTTTCAGAAGGGAAAAGATGCAAGTAATTAATAATGAGGAATAGAAGGGAGCTGCGATCTGGGAGCTTACAAAGGTTTAATTTTTTTAGTAGAATTAACATAAACAGCAGCTTCCTTAAAAAAAAAAACCAAAAAACAAACCAAAACAACCAAACAAAAAACCCCCACCAATGTCTAACTACAACATTTTGGTAATTACAAATAAATGAGAAATTAATAAAAATAATCTTTGTCCTGTAGTGGGTATCAGCAGTAAAGTAATATTCTCTCTTCAAAAACTATCACTGTAACATTCTTGAATTCTTTCTGGGTGGAAGGAGAAAGACATGTTCTTTGACTACTTCTTTTCATCCTGATTAATTTTGTTCTACTGAAATGGTTAAAGTGCGAGAAAAGAGAAGATAAAAAGTGCTTTAGGTTAAGGTTCAAATTATGTACAATTAACAACGGTGTAAATGATTACAAGAAAAAGGTTGCTCCATAGAAAGAGTTGTGCTGCCTGGGGTGTTTTGAACTGTATTCTGTTCTCATTACTTCAAAAGAAACACATGGTAAAGTAGAAGGGGCTTCACTTCAAATCCTTTTTAATGGCATGTCCAGGTTTCACATCTCCAGATAAAGGCTAATCTGTACGGTGCCTTGTTTGGGATACCCGTGTCATGAAAAACGGAATGAGCCAGTGAAGAGGATCTGCCCCAGCCAGGCTCTCAGTCTATACTGTCTGCAGAAAACAGGTCAGGAAAACCTTGTTGTTTGTCTGAATTCCTAGTGTTGCTAATTGTTGAGAAGAAGCAGATGGTATTAAATCAGGAAAAATAATTTCTGATTCTTGCAGAAGGTTAGAGGACTTGGCCGTTACTGAGTCTTTTCCTCAATTTCCTTACTTCATTTCCACCCCTAAGTTTGCAGGTTTTAAGTGCTAAAAAATGTCAAAGGCTGTCACAGCAAAACTTTGCAGAGGTTTTTGTAGACCACTAGAGAATGCTGGTTTTAAAATGTTTTTCATCTTGCCAATCTTGAGTAGCATTTCCAATCCTGATCACTCTTCCTGAATGTTCTTAATCTTCTCTTCTCTTTACAGGCAACTGTGTGAATTTTTGTCATTGCAGTGCTCTGGAATCTGTAGATTACAGGTAAATCATAGAATTAGAGCAGACTAAGAAATGAGAAGTATCTTACTGTGTTATTAAAAAGAATAATCAAAATGAATAGGCTTTTCTGTTAAAAGAATGAAAGTGGAGCCATTGTTTTTAGTATTAACAGCATAGGTCATAACCTCAAAGAAGGTTACATTTAACGAAAAGCTTTGTATTTTTACTGATAATTGTTTTCTTAAGTAAGAAAAATTAATGTATGTTTCAGAATATGACTTAAAACCCCCTTTATTAATGTCCATTTTTTATGTAGGATTTAGGGGAATATTTAAAAGACCATTTTTCATCAGTAAAACCTTTTTAGATTAATCTTTTCTACCAGATCCTGTTAATAAAATTTTGTATTAAAACTTAAGTACCATCTACATAAGTTTCTGGTCTACAGTCCTGATTCTGAAGTGGGTGGCACTTAAGGGCATAATAACAATTTTATATCCGTGTCCTATGATTATTTCTCAGGAGAAATTATAGCCTTACAGGATTATTTACAGCTGGCCAGAATTTCTTCACCACAATCTCCATGTAGCATGGAGAACACCATGAATTACTGTTGGTTTTGACAAAGTATCTGTTCGAGGGGGAAAATCTGCATCCAGATTTTTTATGCAGTCAGATATCACTGAAAACATTAAGTTGTGCAAGTTCTAGGTATTTGAGTTCATTCACCTGATAGACAAATTAAATATTACTGTAACAGCTCCTGCTAAGGAATAAGGAAATAATTACACTGTTAAATAAGTTACTTTTTCTTGGGGAATAAAATTTGACTAGAACTGAGACACGGGATGAGGCAAATGAGTACAAAACGAACTTAATAAACCTGGGACAAAGGGCAAAACTTTGCAGCTTCACTCAGGCCACAGAAATTCCACATGGAGAAGAATTTAATCAAGAGTTTACCTATAATTTTGTTTCTAGTTTGTGGGTAGCTTCACCCTTTGTAAGAACAGAAAATAAAATTAACCTGTATTTCAGCAGTTACTCACCTAACCTTGTACTGAGTTTGATAACTTGTGTTTAGTGGTTGAAAAAGGAAAATCAATAGATGGACCAAGGTTTTGGAATCATCATTAGAGTTGAGTAAGTTTCTGAAGCAATCTTCCAGACCGCTGAAAATAATAATAATAATGATACCAAAAAGAGGGAAATAAAAGAGTAGCAGTGGAAAGGAAGAAGGTAATTGGACTTGAGAGCTTTTATGATCGTTATGATGAGTATAGATGGAGGAAGGCATTTACATCAAGTAAATGTAGAAGTGTCTAAATCAATTTGGGGACCTACCTAAGGCTTTAGTAAAGTGAAGGTTTTTGGGATATATATAATGAATGGATAAATCAGTCAGCAACTGTTCAAGCTAAGCAGTGAGAATCCTGATGGTAGTGATCTGAAAACATCTTTCAGCTCCATATGAAGGAGAAGGAATAGAGAATCTGCTACTGAATGCGTTGGTGCGAGAACCAGTAACCATCTTACAATGCAAACAATAACCTCTGATGTGTTTGACTAAGGAGAGTTGTGGGCAATTAGCAGCCCCAAAGAACATGTCGAGAATCTATAAGGATCAGCTGAGCTACAGACAAGATTCCAGATCAGTGCAGTACATTAAGTCCTTAAGAAGCTGATGGTAAAAAATAAAAGAAAGCATGATGGGGAACTTCACATTTAATTGAAGTGTTAAAACCATCAGTTTTCCTGTGACTAGCCTAAGTGACTTCAATTAATAATTCATCAGTTCACAACTGACTTTTCTTTGGATAATCTCAAGAGCTTTTTCTTTTTTTATTTTTGTTGTTGCAGGATTCATAGCAGCAATTCTGATAGTTTTCTTATACAGTCTACAACATCTACATACATCTTCTGCCATGAGGAGGTTATTTAAATTACAGACTCTAAAATCCTTGTGGACTCTGAAGCCTCCTAATAGGACTTTCCATGGACACCTCAGGCTGCTTGCCTCCGATATACATTCACAGTACGAGACTGTCAGGCGGGGCGAGCAGGAAATACCACAGTACTTTAACTTTGCACAGGATGTACTGGACAAATGGTCTGAGATTGAAAAGGTATGATCTTTTGTTGTGCAGATGAGATACTGAATTCATTTGAAATAAGGGGTTTTTTTAAATTAAAAAAAAAAAGAGTTGACAAAACCAATTTGCATTTGGGAATTATGCAAAATCTCACCTTTTCTTGCTTTATTTTAAAAGTGTCTCTGACTCTTGGTATTCCCTATGTAGGTAGAGGAAGCAATGGTAAGTCCCTTTTGACTTTGATTTTACCTTGGAATGGCTGTGCTTATTCCTTCTGCATTCTAGAATATTAGATAGTAGTATCATAAAAATACAGGTAACATAACAATAGTGTTGTATGCCAGGGAAAATTCTCTTACAAATGTTTAGTTGCCTTGCTCCAAAGTGGATTCTACGTTTGTCCAGATGCCCTGTAGTTAGAGACCACTTAACTCCCCTCTTCCTGACCAACCATACTGGAAAGATCCTTCAATACTGCACTGTCCTGTTGTTTTATTTTGTCCTCTGCCTGTGCTGCTTCTGTTTAATAGTATTCCACAACTCAGTCCAGAGTATCAGGTGTATTATTGTGAAGTATTTAATTTTCTCTGTTATAGGAGCATTAACGCTCAGCATAAGGCTTAAACTGAAGCAGGACCCAGACTAAGACTTGAGTCTTAGACCCCATTTGCACTAGTAAACATTTCCGGTTCAGAAAATGATCATTTTTTGGGAGCATCTGAGCTTGTTCCATAGCAAATTTCAATCTATTAAGGACAAGAGAAAAATAATAGCTTATATGGCAGTTGTGAAATAGTCAGATCTTCAGTAATTTGCAGATATTTGTGCATTATAGTTTTGTAGTCTTTCAGAAGAAAATGTTTTGATTTTGAATCCCTGTGTTTTGTAGTCAGGAAAGAGACCGTCAAACCCCGCCTTTTGGTGGATAGATGGAAAAGGGCAAGAAGTGAAGTGGAGCTTTGAGGAGCTGGGGTTCCTGTCTCGGAAAGTGGCCAATGTGCTGACTAAAGTATGTGGACTGCAAAAGGGGGACAGAGTTATTGTGATCCTGCCGCGAGTCCCAGAATGGTGGCTGGTGAATGTGGCTTGCATGCGAGCAGGTCAGTGAGCATATCTGAGACTGGTAAAGCTGGTTAATGCAACTCAGTTGAAAGGATCAAGACTTTATATGGGTTATAAAGGAAAAGCAATGTTATAATATAGTGAGTGGCCCAGTTACCAATTACGCAGGCAGTCCTGAAGGATTTGCACTTGGTGCCATAGGACAGATGGCCTGTGCAGCAGGCATGGAGGTGACAGAAAGCAGGGAAGAGCCATGAAAGTCACCAGACAGTTCCACATTTCATTCTTTACAGGAGAGCACAAGCAGCTGCATTACTCCACTATAACTGTTTGGCTTGGGAATGCCAGGGAGAATTCGTCTTAGAGGTGATTTTGGAAATAGTTAATAGTTTAGGTTATTAGGAAAGAATCCGATGTAAAAAACACCACCCCAAACTAACTTTATTGCTCTTCCAGGAGTTGTCTTAATTCCAGGAATATCCCAATTATCAGCCAAAGACATATTATATCGACTCCAGGCATCAAAGGCCATGTGCATCATTACCGATGACACGCTGGCTCCTGCTGTGGACTCAGTGGCATCCGAGTGTCAGTTTCTGAAAACCAAGCTAATCGTGTCTGAAGGCAATAGGGAGGGATGGCTGAACTTCACTGATCTGTACAAGTGAGTATGAGCTGGTGACACTGCAGTCATGATGCAGAAGGCAGACCTGCTGTCCACAAGTGCTCATTTACAAGTATTTATTGACTACAAATACTCATCAAATGCCAACATTAAGGTGTTATTTGTGACTGCTTCATGGCTGATCCACATCAGGGTTGTTTCCTAACAGTGGTATTGTTCTGGGAAGTTTCTGTCCTGTTCTTATGGGGAAGTCTGTTTTTGAGGAAAGTGTAATTCCACATTATTTTAGTCTGATTTGGTGAAAAGCTTCTGTGAAGCTTATTTGGGCTAGGAGTTCCACAACATGCAATACTTTATTACATTCTGAAGCCTGTGTAAAGTAACCATGGAAGTCATGATTGCATTCTCTATTTTAAAGAAACCAAACTGCTGACCATTCCTGTGTCAAAACAAGGATTCAAGACTCAATGAGTATCTTCTTTACCAGTGGAACCACAGGTTCTCCAAAGATGACTGAACTTTCCCAGGGTAGCCTTGCTTTGAGACCCCTTTTAAGTGAAAGGTATGAAAGGTTTGAGCCTGGTTGAACATGGGATAATTGAAGCTGCATAGTAGAACTGATGAAAAATTACTGAATAAGAAACATCAATGTACAGCCCCAGTCCTTCCCCCTCTGAAATCAGAGCAGAAACTCAAGCAGATTTCTAGGGGAGTAGGATCACCCCGAGTGTTTCCATTTTTCAATTAATGTCCCTTACCCTTTCTTTAGGGTGGTTCAAAGAACAACCATTGGCTGGGAATACTTTAGCACAAAGAAACGAGAGATACCTGCTGTTTGGGCTGCAGAAAGCTTTGTGACCTGCGTAGATGAGCAGAGATTATGCTGGTTGCACAGATCACCAGCAGGTCCATCAGCAGCCTTAGAACTGAAATACCTCATGTCCAACACAGCATTCATGAATGCTGCTGCTTCAGACCTGTATTCCTACCTAATGGAAAGTCACTTTATTGAAATTCAGACTCCTGTCTTTCCCTTACGCTATCCTGTGTTATGACTGACATAATACATGTGTGATATACGTATGTGTGTGTATATATTTATGCAAACATTTAGTTAGGTGCCCTTTGATCCTAGAGCTAGCTCATAAAATAAACTTATTCAGAGTACCCAGTGCCCATGTATCTTGTTAGAAATCTTGGGCTTGTTGTTTTTCTTGTTTTCTTTGATTGTGGTTTGGTTTGGGTTTTTTTAAGCAAAAATTTATCATTATCTTTTGATTTTTTTTCTGCTCTGTCAGGTACTGGTTAGATTTGACTCCCTCAGACATGGTATGGAGCACGTCAGACACAGGATGGATACTAGCTTCACTAGCATCTGTTTTTGATCCCTGGGTTTTTGGAGCATGCGTCTTTATACATAAGCTCCCACAGATTGAACCAGCAGCCATCCTAAATGTAAGGAAAAAATCATGGAGATGTGTTAATCTGCAGAAAGGACACACAAAGAAAACCAACCTCTCAACAGCATCCATAGATTTCATGAGAGTTGTGTTCAAGATGCTGTATCCATTGCATAAAGCCCCTGTTTGCATTTTTAATGTACACAGAAGGGGCCAAACCTGCAATTCCTTCATACATTTTGCTTATAGCTGATGAGCATGTGAATGAAAATAATCCAAAAGTAGTACTAATTGCTTGCCTTCTCTTCTAGGGACTGTGCAAGTAATATCAGGTGGTATTAATTGCAGCAATTTTCTGCCCAAACTGGCCAAGACAAAAGTGCAAACCTCCCTATAGTGTAGACAGAGACAGGCTGCCTCTGCCCATGTGCCAGGCTGTGTGGTCTGGGTGTCGTGCAGACATGTTAGAATGAGATTTTGTCCGATCAAATGTACTGTGAATCTCTGCATATTACACCAGCTGTTGGAGGGTTTCTTACCCAACAGAGAGTGTATGGTGCTTTTACATAGAAAGCAGAGCTATGTTTGCCCCTGTATCACCTGTTTACATCCACAAGACGAATTTTGTCTGAGACTCGTATGTCCATCTTGTTGTTTAACTCACTAGACTCTCTGCAAATTCCCCATTGACACGCTGGTTGGTGCTCCAACATTGTTCCGCATGCTTGTGCAAGATGATCTCTCCAGGTACGTCGAGAAATTATTTACTGATGTTCAATTTACCTTAATGAAACATTAGTGATCTCCCAGATCTAGCTGCTTGACCCAAAATAAGGTAGTAATTTAGTTTAAAATATCCTTTGTGAAAAGACCGTCATACAAAATTTGTGAGTTTTGCTGAGTTTTATGATCAAACTTGATGTTTTTCCTCAGGAATTGGAGACTTTCACTACTAACTTGTGGGCAAAGCCCTGAGGGTGTGAAATGCCTGTTAAATTCCTTATTGTAATTTTCAGTTACCACATGAATTGTCTGTGCTTTGGGAAGGACTGTCATCCTAGAAAGTCAGTGTCAAGATAACTGTGAGGGAGTGACTCGTGGCAGTTGTACATCATGCCCTGCTCGTTTTCACTGCCACCGTTCCTTCCTCCTGTCTTGCACTTCCTCACTTGGGCTGTTGCAGAGGGTCAGCAACAAGGGCCCTGGCTCAGCAAATTGCTCTGTGATTAATTATAGGCATGTTCTTAGATCCCAGCTGACTTTAGCAAAAATTTGACTATTTTTCATGTGTGTTTAACTCTGACTATTGCTACTCATATGTATAGTGTTGAGCACAGACTGATGCCTTTCCTCTGTCAGGAGCCGAAGGATGAATCCTCATTTCCCCTCTTCCTGGGACTAGCTCTCCCAGTAAACAACAGTCCAGTATTATTTGTGAATAGTTGCATGCTCCTTATCTTGCCCTGTAGATATAAGTGCTTCCTCTCTTGTTTTTTACCTCCCTGTGAAGCTACAAATTCATGAACCTGAAGCACTGCTTGAGTGGAGGGGAGCCACTCAACCCAGAGGTCATGGAGCAGTGGAAAAGCAAGACTGGGCTGGACATCCATGAAGTATATGGCCAGACTGAAACGGTACACCTCTAGGGTCAATATTCTATTAAATCTTTGTAATTCCTTTTTGCTTTACGATATTTTAATGTTTGTTTTCAAAGAACATAGCCTGTTTCTTCCTTCACGTTTCTGTGGATGTTTCAGTAATCTCCTCCCCGATAACCTTTGAAGGAACGTGCTTTCGTGGCTCTCCTCACGGAACCTGCCAGAAAAGTGGATTGTTGCAAGGAGATGTGCTCTAATATTTCCATAAATGTCCTTAAGCAAATTCCAAGTGACAGTGACAAGCAAGAGGGCAGAGTTTGAATCTAAGAAAGAAGACTGGCTACCAGAGGGCATGAATTCTTCGCAGATAATGGAACAGGATTCTTAAGGGAGTTTCTTGATTTTGCTTATCTGTACCATACATCACCGACATATGCATCCTATGCATCTTAATTCCTTACCTTGGAATTATTCTAGAAAATACATCTTATTAATTGAATGTGCATGTAGCAGTTTTTTATTGCAAAACTTTATTTTGATTTTTACAGGGAATAATCTGCTCTGTTTTTAAAGGAATGAAGATTATACCTGGATCAATGGGGAAGGCAGCTCCCCTTTATGATGTTCAGGTTTGTTGTCTGCTCTTTAGATTCTTTCATAGGGGTTTTTTGTTTGGTTGGTTTTGGGTTTGTTTTTTTGTTTTTCAAATGGGACTAAAATATGTGTCTCTTTCATTCTAGATCATAGACAAAAATGGTAATATTCTGCCTCCAGGGCAGCAAGGGGAAATTGCTGTCAGAAGCAAACCTATAAGACCACTCGGTTTATTCTCTGGATATGTAGTAAGGACTTAATTTTATTTCTCACCACCACCATCTCCCCAAAATCTCTCCCATTGCATAGTGGTTCAAAACACTGAATATTTTTTAACAGTTTATTATTTATTACCAGAGTAATTTGTTTGTTTGAATTGGTGGATGTTAGAAAAGGGAATAGAAGAATTTGCTCAAGATCGAGTTAAACTTTTTTTAAAGAATCAAAATGTTTTTCTTTTTGAAAACCTATTTATTGTATTCTGTAGCAAATTCTTGAACATTCTTGACTGAAAAATTAAGTTTGAGTGCATTTAACATTATGTGTATTAGCACAATGAATAGCTCAAAATCTAAACTACTGTTTGTAAACCACTTTGAGGATAACCCTAAGAAAACTGAAGAAACTGAACGTGGGGATTTTTATGTTACTGGAGACAGAGGGACTATGGATGAAGATGGGTACTTCCAGTTTTTTGGAAGATACGATGACATCATCATTTCTTCTGGGTCAGTTTGGATGCTTCCTTTCTAAGTCTGCCATTGTATAATCTTACGTGTTGTGTTCCTGGTGTGCTTCTACCAGGATAGTCCTGTGATGAATGCATTGACTTAGGAATACTTGCTTTTATTACTAGCTTTTCATAGACCTGCAGTATCATCTTGGTGATTTCAGTGGCATCTCTGTATCCATTTCCCCTGCAACATCTCACCTGCTTCAGCCAAGAGTGAAGACTTCCATTGGCAGAGGGAGAATTTTAAGCTAGTCTAGTTTTTGACTAAAATTGAAGGAGCTCTCTATCTGAGTCAAAGAGCATTGAAACATTTTAACATGTTGAAGTGAAACAATTTGATATTGTATGATGTGATACCATGATGTGGGATCAGCTGGTACTGCAGACCCCAGCTGTCAGGGTGAGATGGAGCCCCATGACCAGCACAAAATGCTCCTGCCTTCTAACACAGTGAACTTTCCCAGTCTGCCTAAGGTTTCTATAGTTAGTTATTGATTTGTGGTTTGGTGGTTGTTTTTTTTTCCTTCAGTATGACAATTCAAAAACATTTAGTACTGGTTTTCCAGCTCATAAAACCAAATGCTACATTTTTCTTTCCTTACCTAGGTATCGCATTGGGCCATTTGAAGTAGAGAATGCCCTGATAGAGCACCCAGCAGTAGCAGAAACAGCTGTTGTCAGTAGCCCAGATCCCCTCAGAGGAGAGGTAATGATGCTGAACAGTGGTGGGGAAAGCAGTATGTTTGTTTAAATGCATAACTATATAAAGCGGTTCCTGCTTTACTGAGTAACATACATCTCTAAAGCAGTCATGTCATCATGGATAATCCTACTTGGGGTGACAGGCGAAATCCCTTCCTGTTTACATGCCTTTGCTGCTCTTAGTTTCTTTTCATCCCAAGAGGGTTTTTGTGGAAAATATTAGTGATGTTTACTTTCCACTCATGAGACATTCTTGTTCTTAAGCACTTGTCTATACACTGAAATTGTCTTTTCGGCTGTCTTGGTGTAGCCAGAGTTGTAGTTTAACTGCCCTAGCATTAGACTTGGGCTACACGTATGGAGAAAGCACATTCCTGTGCTGGGATGATATGGGTCTACTGCCCTCTGTGAACTTCAGAGAGAAATAAAATGTCCTTCACCTTCAGTGAGATCTCTGCAGAGACACCTCTTATTACTCCTTCTTGACCCTTGCTGAGAGGATAGAGCAAATGCTCTTGCTTTGTCATGAGGGCAGGAAAACTGTGCTTTCAACTTTTCCTTCTGCACACACACGTGCAGAAGCTGGGCTCAACCATTTCCTACATTGCACGGGTTTCTCTGTTTCTCCCTTTTGCATGTCATGACTCTGAGCAGTACTGATCACTCGTAACCTGTGTATCAGCTCTTTTAAAGTTAGGGTGTCTGATCACTTTTGATGACCTTACCTTACAGGTTGTGAAAGCATTTGTGGTCCTGTCCCCTGCGTTTTCATCCAGTGACCTGCAGAGCTTAACCTCTGAATTGCAGGAGCATGTCAAGAAAACTACTGCTCCGTATAAATACCCTAGAAAGGTAAATGCTTCTGAGGAGAAACTTTAAACCGGGACACCCTTCCATAAATCTCAGGAGAATTACTGTTTGGATTTTCATGATTCACCTGAAATAGACAGTGGTAAAGATTCAGCTAGAACACTGGCTCCAGAAAATCTTAAGTAACATTAGTTTACATTGTTTTTCATGTATTTGAGTAAAGTGCTTGTTTAATTCTCTCAAAAATTTCTAGGCTTCATATGATATCCTAGTTAGATCTGCATGTTCTAAGTTGGGCTTACAATCATAATTCTGCATTTTGCATTTAATCTTCAACCAAGCACTCTGCTATGACTCTAGGGGGTAGTACCTGACTGAGTACATTTTTTATCTACTGGTCCTCACAGTTAATAAATAAGAGAAAAGCCCAGGATACACTTGGTGTTTCTTAGTAATCCCAGCACTACAGGAGAAGAGCTACTAGCAGTGCTTTAGTTCACTTGTGTAGAACTCATAGGAACTAAGGACCATTAAAGATGTGCCAGTAACATCCCTTTTCTCTTCTGTCATTTATCTCTGACCTCTGATACAATTTCATACCTTTTGTTTCAGTACTCATGTTACACTACTCAGTTTGGTTAGCTGGGAGCCAGCTACAAAAATGTTTGGCCATCTCGGCAGCCAAAAAAGTTGTTTCACAAATGGCACAATGTGCTGCCTTGATTTGGCTTGGACTTGATCTGTTAGGCAAGCAATTCTTACTGATGGGAGTCCTCTTAGTTTTCCATATATGCTGAGAGAAAGTCTTGGAAAACCAGCTCTGTAGAACACACTGCATTGTTTTCTGTCATTTTTTTATTTAGGTGGAATTTGTCCAAGAGCTGCCAAAGACACTCACTGGGAAGATCAAGAGGAACGAATTAAGAAACAAAGAGTGGGGACGGATGTAGCATTGTCTGAAATTAATTCCATTAGCAATATATAAATTGATCTGTTTTTGTTAACTGCCTGAGCATCAAAAACCATAGATAACACCAAGATGTGATGTTTATGCCTGCTTGCAAAGCTTCTAATGGCAGTACTGTGGTTTCAGTTCCTGAAGCACTGGTGGGAAAGGGAACAAACTGTACAACTCCATTCTAGTCCTGAATGTCCACAAGTCCACCAAAATTTGGCTAGTGACCCATCTCTTTTAGATAGCATTCAAGATCAGTGAAGAGAGATTCATAGAATCATAGAATGGTTTGGGGTGGAAGGAACCTTAAAGATCACTTAGTTCCAACCCCCCTGCCACAGGCAGGGACACCTCCCACTAGCCCAGGTTGCTCAAAGCTTCATCCAGCCTGGCCTTGAACACCTCCAGGGATGCGGCATCCACAGCTGCTCTGGGCAACCTGTTCCAATGTCTCACCCTCACAATAAAAATTTCTTCCTAATATCTAACCTAAATCTACCCTCTTTAAGCTTAAAATCATTACTTCTCATCTTGTCTCCCCCTGATAAAGAGTCCCTCCCCATCTCTCCTGTAGCCCCCTTTAAGCACTAGGAGGTTGCTATAAGGTCTCCCCAGAGCCTTCTCTTCTCCAGGCTGAACAGCCCCAACTCTCTCAGCCTGTCCTTGTACGAGAGGTGCTCCAGCCCTCTGATCATCTTCATGGCCCTCCTCTGGACTTGCTCCCACAGGTCCATGTCTTGCATTGGGGGCCCCACAGCTGGATGCAGCACTGCAGGTGGGGTCTCACAAGAGTGGAGCAGAAGGGGAGAATCACCTTCCTTGACCAGCAGGATGGTCTTTTGATGCAGCCCAGGACACGGCTGGCTTTCTGGGCTGCAGGTGCACACTGCCAGCTCATGTTCAGCTTCTCATCAACCAGCATCCCCAAGTCCTTCTCTTCAGGGCTGCTCTCAGTATTGCTCGTTATATTACTGATATTGATTGTCTAGCTCCACGCTGCAGAAAAGGCAGGCATGGATTTGAGTGGTTCAAATCATAGAATCATAGAATCATAGAATGATTAGGGTTGGAAGGGACCTTAAAGATCATCAAGTTCCAACCCCCCTGCCATTGGCAGGGACACCCTCAACTAGACCAGCTTGCCCAAAGCCTCATCCAGCCTGGCCTTGAACACCTCCAGGGATGGGGCATCCACAACTTCCCTGGGCAACCTGTTCCAGTGTCTCACCACCCTCATAGTGAAAAATTTCTTCCTAATGTCTAACCTAAATTTACCCTC